>CM059798.1:25201893-25439393 GCA_030435695.1 Brachymystax lenok tsinlingensis
TTTGACTTCAGATTCTAGTAGGGTGAGGCCGGGTGCTGCAGAATGTTCTAGTGCTACGTAATGACATTTGGTCAGCCCGGTGATTGTCAAACAATAACTCACGGTAGTTGACCGTTAATTAACACAAACACATTCAGCATCTCCTGGCTTCCCCACACAGCCTCTGATGCAGACCTTTGGAACATCTACGTTTTATAAAGTCTAATAAATCCATGTAGTATAGCCTCCACCTTCACAATAAATACATTTTAGACAGGTCTAAAGAAGCATGATATGAAGAAAATGTAGTCTATTTCAGAAGAACAGAATAGCATACTCTGAGTTGTCCTCATGTTAGGTCCTGATCTGGCTACGCCATATGGCTGTGGGCTACACTGGTTCATTTAGCAGACAAGATTTGCTTAGAATTCCGTGGCATTATTTTATATTATTTTATATTACAATTGAACATCGCTGAATAAAATAGAAAGGTTATTTTCTCCAAACGATTTGAGGGAGTGGGCGCACATGCGGCTATTCTGTGTTGAGCGGTTAACAAAGAAACATGTCCTCCTATATGCTTAATTTAGAGTTATTTATGTAACTTTAGTTGTGATACAAACGTTTATTTTTAATACATCGTAAGGCTGCATGATGCGACTCTAATGATGATTTGAAAAAAGTTGCATGAAAGGCATGAGGTCTCTTTGATTTTTTTGTGCAGGCTGTACACACTTCATCAGTCTCTCATTCACAATTTGACAAGCACTTGATAATGCCTCGAATTTCTCGACTGCATCCCTTTTGTGTGGCCATAATGGCCCCTAAAGAAATCCATGCCTTTTGCGGCCGGTGTGCTCTTGGTCTGAATATAATAATTACAATTCCCTTCTCCCGGCTGCGTGTCGAAGCACCTCTCACTCACATGGCTATCCGTCATGTGATCCGATCTTTCTCAAGTGAAGACAGTCACATCGGGGGACTCAACTGCGCACCTCCTTATCCAAATCCCGAGGCTCATATTCAAGATATTGGAAAAACTGTCTACATTTACTTTTCGAACAGCAAAAGCAATAGCCTATGTCGATATACTATCCCCATAGTACAAAAGTTGACTTATTCTGTGAGAGAAAATAAATATTACTTGTGATCTATGCACTTACTGTAAATAGTGAATTGAGGAGGCTTTTTCCGTGGTTCATTTTCATGCCAGGTAGCCTATACTGCTGTTTTAAAGAGAAGCAATGTGCTTAATATTAGGAAAGTTGAGAAATAAATATAGTAGTCCTACCCTATAGAAAGCTGATGGGATCCTCCTCTTTTTAAAAGAGGCCATCACTCTGTTTTCTCACACAATTGCATAGCCTATAGAATGAAGTGTTTTGATTAGATTTTAGATTACATTTGCATCAGTGGAGGCTGGTGACTTGATAAATTGAGGAGGATGGGAGACCCACGGTATAGGCACGGAACACACAGAGACGACAAAGTGTGTTTGAATATCGTCAAAGAGCAATTATTTTAACCTAAAGCATTTAATAAAGACATTTATATTACAATATTATTGGGAATGAGAATGAGAGGGCTACTTACACCGTGTTGGGAAGGGATCACAGCAGGGATTGAATGAGGATATGAGGCATGAGTTGAGGTGTTCAGAAGCTTGACCAGTGCAGGACAGGATTTTTACTGTGAAGACAAAAAGCAATAACACAAGACACTACACAGAGCTAAGAATGAGTTAGTCCAAGCATGGAGTAAAATCATTGATGTGTAATAATGTGATTGTGTTTGTGTTTGTGATTGACTCTACATACAGTAATGAGAGAAAATTGATAGGGGGTACTCACAGTGCTTGGAGAGGAAACATTCAATGTGCTAGTGGATGAGCTGGCACATGAGACGTGGCTTCAGTTTATTTCAGGAGAAAGTTGACAATGGTAGTGGAGTGGAGGGCTTTAATCAGGAACGTTTCTTGGGATACTTTGACGTGTCAAGTGGGCGAGATGCGCAGTCTGTTTGACTTTGTGAATTTTGAGATGTCTGTGTTTAACTTCGTGGAGAAACTTGTTGTTCAAACCTACGATGGCGCAGCTGTAATGGAATGTATCTGCTATTTGTATTTACAGCTAATTCACCTCCTGTTCCCTGATTTAAAGCCCTCCACTCCTGTTAACCAGGGAACAGGAGGGGAATTAGCTGTAAATACAAACAGCAGATACATTCCATTACAGCTGTGCCATCGTAGATTTGAACAACAGCTCTGCAGATTTTGCTGCGATGAGACAGAATCATTAGATCATTTGTTCTGGTACTGTCCATATGTAGCTTGTTTTTGGTCACAGGTCCAGGAATGGCTGAAGAAGTGCAACATTTACCTGGATCCAACCCTGCAGACAGCAATACTGGGTGATCTGAAAAGTCATAGTCAATCAATCAATAATATAATAATACTTTTAGCAAACATGTTTATCTGTAATTTACAATCTGTAGAAGCTATGAGAGTAGAAAAGATCAGAACCTTTTTGTGAACCGTCACAGCACAGTTGAAAAATATAATAAATAAATAGAGTGGGACAAGCTGCACAAGAACTCACTACTGTAACGGCCCAGGTTACATAGTGGCTCAGTGACTCGTGTTGATGTGTTGCATCTCAATGTGAAACTGTCTGCATGTTCTTCACAAAGAGGACAACAGATGCCACTGAGCCAGATGTCTGTGTGTCAGGGGAGAAGCTCCAGGTGGTGTCTGATGTTAAGTACCTTGGCATCATACTTGATTCCAACCTCTCTTTTAAAAAGCAGGTGAAAAAGGTAATTCAAATAACCAAATTCAACCTCGCTAATTTCTGATTTATAAGAAATTGTTTGACTACAGAGGTCGCAAAACTGTACTTCGAATCTATGATACTCCCTCACTTAACATACTGCTTGACTAATTGGGCCCAAGCTTGCTGTACAACATGAATGTATTGTAATTGTTTTTAATAACCTGCCCAGGGACTACGGTTGAAAATTAACCGGCTGGCTAAAACCAGCACTTTTACTGAAATGTTGATCAGAAATAGATGAAATAGATGGAAAGATGGAGGTTAGAGGATGGACAGGAGTAAAAACAAAATGTGCTGGAAGTAGAAGCCTAAGTGTTGTTGTTCATTAGCTTACTCCAATTAGGGGAGGGGTGGTAGTGAAGGAAAATAATGAAGGAAAATATATATTTTTAAAGATATGTGTATATATGTATGTATATATATAAATATATATATTTACCCCAAATAATATGGGGGATTGGAAATGATGCAGACAATTACACTGATGGAAGCTACAATCTATCTGCAATATTAAAGCTGATCTACTCCCTAGAAAATGTTTATAAATAAAGAAAAATCTAAACTTTTCAATAGAATTCTGAATGGGTGTAGAGAAAGAAGAGCTCTCCAGTAGGTACCAAAACATTCAAGGGCCATTTTCTAAAAAGTGAGGTTACAAGTTGATCAACTTTCAAAGCTGAATTACTTTCCCATTGTTCCTCAACTGTAGTGTATGATAGGTATGCACAATATATCAGTGAACATATCGGAATCGGACGATATTAGCTAAAAATGGCAACATCTTTATCGGCCCGATGTCTAGTTTAACGCCAATGTGCAAAACCGATGTCAAAGCTGACGTGCATACCTATATAACGTAGGTACATGACGTAATGACGCCACGTAAAATTTTGCGCTACACGTTCAACACAGCATTCCTAACCTAGCCCACAGTGCATGCTGTGTGGATCAAGCAGTCAACAAGTCATTTGAAAGAGTAAGAACATTTCAGCGAGACAACTCAAACGCGAAATCCATTAACGCCAAGATAATAGAATTCATTGCCCTTGACAATCAACCGTTCACTGTCGTGGGCGATGTTGGCTTTCGCCGACTGGTCGAGCACCTCGAGCCCCGGTACACACTACGAAGTGTGCTATTTGTTTTCCTACCGGAGTTACACAATAATAACGTCTATGCAATAAGCTTCACGACATACTATGGAACGCTGTTTGGGTCTTTTGCGTGTCAAAAAAAGATACACGTCAAATAACACTATTTGACAATAACACTATTTGACGCGTTAAATAAGCTTTTAATTTGGTACGTCAAATAACACAGTTCTATTATAGAATGTTGTGTGTTCTGAATTTGCACGTGCAAGCCAAGCGCCAACACTACTATCAGTAGCACTGTCAACGCTGGACAAAAAAAAAAAGTCTGCAAACAAGCAAACACCGGCCACAAAACAATGTGTTTACAATACCGCGTAGGTAATAAAGCATTATTTGTTCAACTGCAACATCTGGGGGTAGCTAGCTAGCACCAATTACAACCAGCCTGAAAACAATGACCAGTAGAAACTACAGTCATTTTCATTATTCTTAACAATGATTTAGGAATCCTTGTGAGTAAGTATTAGTTAGGTTGCCACTTGTTCACCTATTGAAATTAAACTTCAGTTCATGAAAATAAATAGCTAGCCAGCTACTTAACCCTGTTGCCCAAAGCTAAAGTTATAAGCAGCCAACTAGCTTCTTTTGGCTAGTGAGGCTCGACTGGACCGGGTTATGTGTTGTGAAGCTAGCCAAAATAAGGATTAGGCACAATAGTGGAATTTGCGGTTTGCCTTCAAAATAAAACTATGTAATTGACAGTGATACAATTGAATACATATAGTAGAATTATGCCATACTTTTATTTTGAAGGCTAACTGCAAAGTCCACTATTGTGGCTAATCCTTAATCCGCTGTGCGTCGCCCTATGGGTCTCTCAATCACGGCCGGATGTGATACAGCCTGGAACCGGGGACTGTAGTGACGCCTCTTGCACTAAGATGCAGTGCCTTAGACCGCTGAATCCATGTGTGAATCCATGTGAATCCATCGGTGCATCACTAGTGTATGATAGAAGATTTTGTAGCTCTTAGTACCTACTTTTATCCAATGTAAAAAAAAAAAAAATTTCACCATTTGCTACATAAAACTGAATCGAGCCAGTCGGTCACATATGTTGAAGAGGGTGGGGCTCAAGCTGCATCCCTGTCTCACCCCACGACCCTGTGGAAAGCAATCTGTGTGTTTTTTGCCAATTTTAACTGTCCACTTGTTGTTTTGTGTTCATGGATTTTATAATGTTGTGTGTTTTTCCCCCAACACCACTTTCCATCAATTTGTAAAGCAGACCCTCATGCCTAATTGAGTCAAAAGCTTTTTTGAAATCAACAAAGCATGAGAAGACTTTGCCTTTGTTTTGGTTTGTTTATCAATTAGGGTGTGCAGGGTGAATACGTGGTCTGTCATACGGTAATTTGGTAAAAAGCCAATTATCTCGCTCTCTCCCTATCTCTTTATCTCTTTGTATCTATTTCCCTCTCCAGGTAGTCTTGTCTATTTTGGGCCTGATCAGTCTGTTTCTCTCTCTCATCTCTCCCTGTCCGTTTCATCTCTCTCTCTCCCTCTCCCTCTCTTTCTCTCTTCTTCTCCAGGTTATTTGAGACCCTCCAGTCTCTGTTCTGGTCCGTCTTTGGCTTGTTAAACCTGTACGTGACCAACGTTAAAGCTCGTCATGAGTTCACTGAGTTTGTGGGAGCCACCATGTTTGGAACCTATAACGTCATCTCTCTGGTGGTTCTGCTCAACATGTTGATCGCCATGATGAACAACTCCTATCAACTCATCGCTGTGAGTAGTACTGCTATTAAACATCTAATAATACTCCATTGAAGTCCCATTGTATTATCTCAGTGCTGATGAGTTCCATTGTATTATCTCAGTGTGGATAAATTCCATTGTATTATCTCAGTGCTGATGAGTTCCATTGTATTATCTCAGTGCTGATGAGTTCCATTGTATTATCTCAGTGCTGATGAGTTCCATTGTATTATCTCAGTGTGGATAAGTTCCATTGTATTATCTCAGTGCTGATGAGTTCCATTGTATTATCTCAGTGCTGATGAGTTCCATTGTATTATCTCAGTGTGGATAAGTTCCATTGTATTATCTCAGTGTGGATAAGTTCCATTGTATTATCTCAGTGCTGATGAGTTCCATTGTATTATCTCAGTGCTGATAGAGTTCCATTGTATTATCTCCGTGCTGATGAGTTCCATCGTATTATCTCAGTGCTGATGAGTTCCATTGTATTATCTCAGTGTGGATGAGTTCCATTGTATTATCTCAGTGCTGATAGAGTTCCATTGTATTATCTCAGTGCTGATGAGTTCCATTGTATTATCTCCGTGCTGATGAGTTCCATCGTATTATCTCAGTGCTGATGAGTTCCATTGTATTATCTCAGTGCTGATGAGTTCCATTGTATTATCTCAGTGCTGATGAGTTCCATTGTATTATCTCAGTGCTGATGAGTTCCATCGTATTATCTCAGTGCTGATGAGTTCCATTGTATTATCTCAATGCTGATAAGTTCCATTGTATTATCTCCGTGCTGATGAGTTCCATTGTATTATCTCAGTGCTGATAAGTTCCATTGTATTATCTCAGTGCTGATGAGTTCCATTGTATTATCTCAGTATCAAAGCATCCTGTACATACTAATGTCATTGATTGACTGATTGACCAAATAACTGATTGTCCTCTCTCTCTCCCTCTTCTCCCCTCCCTCCCCCTCGCTCTCCTCCAGGACCATGCAGATATAGAGTGGAAGTTTGCCCGGACCAAGTTATGGATGAGTTATTTTGACGAGGGGGGTACTCTGCCCCCTCCCTTCAACATCGTTCCCAGTCCTAAATCAGTGTGGTACCTCTGTCTGTGGGTTCACCATAGACTCTGTTGGAGAGGAGCGCCCCCTGCTGACGACACACACAAACACCACGACCTACGAGAGTTCCCAGTAAGAACATACACACACACATAAATGCATGCATGCAACACACACAGAATGCCTGAGGGGTCATTTTAAATCCATGGGTGGGCAGAACCCATCGCTTTGGAGCCCCAATAACACAACGTAGATTGGTCCACAGCCGTACACTGGTAGCCGACTGGTAACGCAGCCGTACACTGGTAGCCGACTGGTAACGCAGCCGTACACTGGTAGCCGACTGGTAACGCAGCCGTACACTGGTAGCCGACTGGTAACGCAGCCGTACACTGGTAGGCGACTGGTAACGCAGCCGTACACTGGTAGGCGACTGGTAACGCAGCCGTACACTGGTAGCGGACTGGTAACGCAGCCGTACACTGGTAGCCGACTGGTAACGCAGCCGTACACTGGTAGCCGACTGGTAACGCAGCCGTACACTGGTAGCCGACTGGTAACGCAGCCGCACACTGGTAGCCGACTGGTAACGCAGCCGTACACTGGTAGGCGACTGGTAACGCAGCCGTACACTGGTAGGCGACTGGTAACGCAGCCGTACACTGGTAGCGGACTGGTAACGCAGCCGTACACTGGTAGCCGACTGGTAACGCACACACCACACACTGTAACTATTGATTCAGGACCATGGACAGAAGGCTACAGCCAGTCAGATTAACTATTGATTCAGGACCATGAACATAAGGCTACGGCCAGTCAGATTAACTATTGATTCAGGACCATGGACAGAAGGCTACAGCCAGTCAGATTAACTATTGATTCAGGACCATGGACAGAAGGCTACAGCCAGTCAGATTAACTATTGATTCAGGACCATGGACAGAAGGCTACAGCCAGTCAGATTAACTATTGATTCAGGACCATGGACAGAAGGCTACAGCCAGTCAGATTAACTATTGATTCAGGACCATGGACAGAAGGCTACAGCCAGTCAGATTAACTATTGATTCAGGACCATGGACAGAAGGCTACAGCCAGTCAGATTAACTATTGATTCAGGACCATGGACAGAAGGCTACAGCCAGTCAGATTAACTATTGATTCAGAACCCATGGACAGAAGGCTACAGCCAGTCAGATTAACTATTGATTCAGGACCCATGGACAGAAGGCTACAGCCAGTCAACGTGATTAAAGGATAACGTTAGGTGCTCTGCCAATTTCAGCACCAGCAGAGAGACAGCCTGGACAACAGGAGGACGGCGCCAGGGCTCACCTCAGAGCACAACCAAATAGGCTACATTGGTCATTGTCCCATCAAATTACGCAAAGCTGTATGTCCCATCAACAACAATTAAACCCTCAAAAGCAAGTAGCTTAATACAATTAAGTTTCACAGAGATACATCTAAAAAATGCATTGAAGTAAAAAGCAAAAGGCCTAAACTGGACATTACATTAAAAGAAATGAGGCCGACAACCAGTAGGTTTACATGAGGGAACACAGTAAGGACTATCTGTTATTCAATGTGTTTCTATTGGCTAATAGCAGTAAGGACTATCTGTTATTCAATGTGTTTCTATGGGCTAATAGCAGTAAGGACTATCTGTTATTCAATGTGTTTCTATGGGCTAATAGCAGTAAGGACTATCTGTTATTCAATGTGTTTCTATGGGTTAATAGCAGTAAGGACTATCTGTTATTCAATGTGTTTCTATGGGCTAATAGCAGTAAGGACTATCTGTTATTCAATGTGTTTCTATGGGCTAATAGCAGTAAGGACTATCTGTTATTCAATGTGTTTCTATGGGCTAATAGCACTAAGGACTATCTGTTATTCAATGTGTTTCTATGGGTTAATAGCAGTAAGAACTATCTGTTATTCAATGTGTTTCTATGGGCTAATAGCAGTAAGGACTATCTGTTATTCAATGTGTTTCTATGGGCTAATAGCAGTAAGGACTATCTGTTATTCAATGTGTTTCTATGGGCTAATAGCAGTAAGGACTATCTGTTATTCAATGTGTTTCTATGGGCTAATAGCAGTAAGGACTATCTGTTATTCAATGTGTTTCTATGGGCTAATAGCAGTAAGGACTATCTGTTATTCAATGTGTTTCTATGGGCTAATAGCAGTAAGGACTATCTGTTATTCAATGTGTTTCTATGGGCTAATAGCAGTAAGGACTATCTGTTATTCAATGTGTTTCTATGGGCTAATAACAGTAAGGACTATCTGTTATTCAATGTGTTTCTATGGGCTAATAGCAGTAAGGCCTATCTGTTATTCAATGTGTTTCTATGGGCAAATAGCAGTAAGGACTATCTGTTATTCAATGTGTTTCTATGGGCTAATAGCAGTAAGGACTATCTGTTATTCAATGTGTTTCTATGGGCTAATAGCAGTAAGAACTATCTGCTGTTCCATGTAGGGAATCTGTTATTCAATGTGTTTCTATGGGTTAATAGCAGTAAGGACTATCTGTTATTCAATGGGTTTCTATGGGCTAATAGCAGTAAGGACTATCTGTTATTCAATGTGTTTCTATGGGCAAATAGCAGTAAGGACTATCTGTTATTCAATGTGTTTCTATGGGCAAATAGCAGTAAGGACTATCTGTTATTCAATGGGTTTCTATGGGCTAATAGCAGTAAGGACTATCTGTTATTCAATGTGTTTCTATGGGTTAATAGCAGTAAGGACTATCTGTTGTTCCATGTAGTGAATCTGTTATTCAATGGGTTTCTATTGCAGTAAAGCCCCCAAAAAATGTTTTATATATGTAATTTTTTATACTTCTTAAAACAATTCCATAGAGCTTAGTAGAAGCCAATTAACGTTACAACACACATCCTGTCGGTTCCCGGTGAGATTTAACGTTACAACACACATCCTGTCGGTTCCCGGTGAGATTTAACGTTACAACACACATCCTGTCGGTTCCCGGTGAGATGTAACGTTACAACACACATCCTGTCGGTTCCCGGTGAGATGTAACGTTACAACACACATCCTGTCGGTTCCCGGTGAGATTTAACGTTACAACACAAATCCTGTCGATTCCCGGTGAGATTTAACGTTACAACACACATCCTGTCGGTTCCCGGTGAGATGTAACGGTACAACACACATCCTGTCGGTTCCCGGTGAGATGTAACGTTACAACACACATCCTGTCGGTTCCCGGTGAGATTTAACGTTACAACACACATCCTGTCGGTTCCCGGTGAGATGTAACGGTACAACACACATCCTGTCGGTTCCGGTGAGATGTAACGTTACAACACACATCCTGTCGGTTCCCGGTGAGATGTAACGTTACAACACACATCCTGCCGGTTCCCGGTGAGATTTAACGTTACAACACACATCCTGTCGGTTCCCGGTGAGATTTAACGTTACAACACACATCCTGCCGGTTACCGGTGAGATTTAACGTTACAACACACATCCATGCAAATGCACATTTTTCTAAACACAAGAAAACACTTGAGATTTACTTGTTCATAATCTCATATTTCTCACTCAAGTTAAAGCAAACACACACACACCTAGCCTGATTTCCAGTCCTGGGCTGCGTCCCAAACTGCACCTAACTCCCTATATACACTGACCAGGGCCCATGGGACTCTGTAATGCACTATGTAGGGAAGAGGACTCTGTAGAGCACTATGTAGGGAAGAGGACTCTGTAGAGCACTATGTAGGGAAGAGGACTCTGTAGAGCACTATGTAGGGAAGAGGACTCTGTAGAGCACTATGTAGGGAAGAGGACTCTGTAGAGCACTATGTAGGGAAGAGGACTCTGTAGAGCACTATGTAGGGAAGAGGACTCTGTAGAGCACTATGTAGGGAAGAGGACTCTGTAGAGCACTATGTAGGGAAGAGGACTCTGTAGAGCACTATGTAGGGAAGAGGACTCTGTAGAGCACTATGTAGGGAAGAGGACTCTGTAGAGCACTATGTAGGGAAGAGGACTCTGTAGAGCACTATGTAGGGAAGAGGACTCTGTAGAGCACTATGTAGGGAAGAGGGGGCGATTTGGGACACAGACCAAATGTGGGCTGTATTATATAACACTAAGAATCCATCTAATGCTGCTGATATGAGTGTGCGAAGTGTGTGTGTCTGTGTCTGTCTGTGTGTGTGTCTGTGTCTGTGTGTGTGTGTGTGTGTGTGTGTGTGTGTGTGTGTGTGTGTGTGTGTGTGTGTGTGTGTGTGTGTGTGTGTGTGTGTGTGTGTGTGTGTGTCCGTGTGCGTGTGTGCCTGTGTGTGTGTCTGTGTCTGTGTCTGTGTCTGTGTCTGTGTCTGTGTCTGTGTCTGTGTCTGTGTCTGTGTCTGTGTCTGTGTCTGTGTCTGTGTCTGTGTCTGTGTCTGTGTCTGTGTCTGTGTGTGTGTGTGTGTGTGTGTGTGTGTGTGTGTGTGTGTGTGTGTGTGTGTGTGTGTGTGTGTGTGTGTGTGTGTGTGTGCTGGTACGTAATGTGCTTTACCAATATATAATTTCTTTTCAGGAGCGTCATGCAGACAGCTTGATACAGAACCAACATTACCAGGTATTTCTCTCTCTAAGGGTGTTTTCACACATGGTCCCTTTCAGCCAATTGTTGTGAACTCGCTTAATCTTTTTGTGCAGTGTGAACAATCCAAAGGAACTCTGACCCTTAAAAGAGCTACTGAGTTTGGTTCGCTTGAATTCCGCGGACTGGTTCCCTTTTTAGGACAATGTGAACACAAAGCTGCACAGGTTCGCTTGTCATTATTCCCGCACCTCACAGTACACTACTGTTTCCCCTGACATAATAACACACACTACTGTTATAACCGCTCACACTAGACTACTGTTATAACCCCTCACACTAGACTACTGTTATAACCCCTCACACTAGACTACTGTTTCCCCTGACATAATAACACACACTACACTACTGTTATAACCCCTCACACTAGACTACTGTTTCCCCTGACATAATAACACACACTACTGTTATAACCCCTCACACTAGACTACTGTTTCCCCTGACATAATAACACACACAACAATACTGTTATAACCCCTCACACTAGACTACTGTTATAACCCCTCACACTAGACTACTGTTATAATCCCTCACACTAGACTACTGTTATAACCCCTCACACTAGACTACTGTTATAACCCCTCACACTAGACTACTGCTATAACCCCTCACACTAGACTACTGCTATAACCCCTCACACTAGACTACTGTTATAACCCCTCACACTAGACTACTGTTATAACCCCTCACACTAGACTACTGTTATAACCCCTCACACTAGACTACTGTTATAACCCCTCACACTAGACTACTGTTATAACCCCTCACACTAGACTACTGTTATAACCCCTCACACTAGACTACTGTTATAACCCCTCACACTAGACTACTGGTATAACCCCTCACACTAGACTACTGCTATAACCCCTCACACTAGACTACTGTTATAACCCCTCACACTAGACTACTGTTATAACCCCTCACACTAGACTACTGCTATAACCCCTCAAACTAGACTACTGTTATAACCCCTCACACTAGACTACTGTTATAACCCCTCACACCAGACTACTGTTATAACCCCTCACAGTAGACTACTGTTATAACCCCTCACACTAGACTACTGTTATAACCCCTCACACTAGACTACTGTTTCCCCTGACATAATAACACACACTACACTACTGTTATAACCCCTCACACTAGACTACTGTTTCCCCTGACATAATAACACACACTACTGTTATAACCCCTCACACTAGACTACTGTTTCCCCTGACATAATAACACACACAACAATACTGTTATAACCCCTCACACTAGACTACTGTTATAACCCCTCACACTAGACTACTGTTATAATCCCTCACACTAGACTACTGTTATAACCCCTCACACTAGACTACTGTTATAACCCCTCACACTAGACTACTGCTATAACCCCTCACACTAGACTACTGCTATAACCCCTCACACTAGACTACTGTTATAACCCCTCACACTAGACTACTGTTATAACCCCTCACACTAGACTACTGTTATAACCCCTCACACTAGACTACGGTTATAACCCCTCACACTAGACTACTGTTATAACCCCTCACACTAGACTACTGGTATAACCCCTCACACTAGACTACTGCTATAACCCCTCACACTAGACTACTGTTATAACCCCTCACACTAGACTACTGTTATAACCCCTCACACTAGACTACTGCTATAACCCCTCAAACTAGACTACTGTTATAACCCCTCACACTAGACTACTGTTATAACCCCTCACACCAGACTACTGTTATAACCCCTCACACTAGACTACTGTTATAACCCCTCACACTAGACTACTGTTATAACCCCTCACACTAGACTACTGTTATAACCCCTCACACTAGACTACTGCTATAACCCCTCACACTAGACTACTGTTATAACCCCTCACACTAGACTACTGCTATAACCCCTGACACTAGACTACTGTTATAACCCCTCACACTAGACTACTGCTATAACCCCTCACACTAGACTACTGTTATAACCCCTCACACTAGACTACTGTTATAACCCCTCACACTAGACTACTGTTAAAACCCCTCACACTAGACTACTGTTATAACCCCTCACACTAGACTACTGTTATAACCCCTCACACTAGACTACTGTTATAACCCCTCACACTAGACTACTGCTATAACCCCTCACACTAGACTACTGTTATAACCCCTCACACTAGACTACTGTTATAACCCCTCACACTAGACTACTGTTATAACCCCTCACACTAGACTACTGCTATAACCCCTCACACTAGACTACTGCTATAACCCCTCACACTAGACTACTGTTATAACCCCTCACACTAGACTACTGTTATAACCCCTCACACTAGACTACTGTTATAACCCCTCACACTAGACTACTGTTATAACCCATCACACTAGACTACTGTTATAACCCCTCACACTAGACTACTGTTACAACCCCTCACACTAGACTACTGTTATAACCCCTCACACTAGACTACTGTTATAACCCCTCACACTAGACTACTTTTATAACCCCTCACACTAGACTACTGTTATAACCCCTCACACTAGACTACTGTTATAACCCCTCACACTAGACTACTGTTATAACCCCTCACACTAGACTACTGTAATAACCCCTCACACTAGACTACTGTTATAACCCTTCACACTAGACTACTGTTATAACCCCTCACACTAGACTACTGCTACACTGTTTCCCCTGCCATAACCCCTCACACTAGACTACTGCTACACTGTTTCCCCTGCTATAACCCCTCACACTAGACTACTGCTACACTGTTTCCCCTGACATAACCCCTCACACTAGACTACTGCTACACTGTTTCCCCTGCTATAACCCCTCACACTAGACTACTGCTACACTGTTTCCCCTACTATAACCCCTCACACTAGACTACTGCTACACTGTTTCCCCTGCCATAACCCCTCACACTAGACTACTGCTACACTGTTTCCCCTGTTATAACCCCTCACACTAGACTACTGCTACACTGTTTCCCCTACTATAACCCCTCACACTAGACTACTGTTATAACCCCTCACACTAGACTACTGCTACACTGTTTCCCCTGCCATAACCCCTCACACTAGACTACTGCTACACTGTTTCCCCTACTATAACCCCTCACACTAGACTACTGCTACACTGTTTCCCCTGCTATAACCCCTCACACTAGACTACTGCTACACTGTTTCCCCTGCCATAACCCCTCACACTAGACTACTGCTATAACCCCTCACACTAGACTACTGCTACACTGTTTCCCCTACTATAACCCCTCACACTAGACTACTGCTACACTGTTTCCCCTACTATAACCCCTCACACTAGACTACTGCTACACTGTTTCCCTGACATAACCCCTCACACTAGACTACTGCTACACTGTTTCCCCTGCTATAACCCCTCACACTAGACTACTGCTACACTGTTTCCCCTACTATAACCCCTCACACTAGACTACTGTTATAACCCCTCACACTAGACTACTGTTATAACCCCTCACACTAGACTACTGTTATAACCCCTCAAACTAGACTACTGTTATAACCCCTCACACTAGACTACTGTTATAACCCCTCACACTAGACTACTGTTATAACCCCTCACACTAGACTACTGCTATAACCCCTCACACTAGACTACTGTTATAACCCCTCACACTAGACTACTGCTATAACCCCTCACACTAGACTAATGTTATAACCCCTCACACTAGACTACTGCTACACTGTTTCCCCTGCTATAACCCCTCACACTAGACTACTGCTACACTGTTTCCACTACTATAACCCCTCACACTAGACTACTGTTATAACCCCTCACACTAGACTACTGTTATAACCCCTCACACTAGACTACTGCTATAACCCCTCACACTAGACTAATGTTATAACCCCTCACACTAGACTACTGCTACACTGTTTCCCCTGCTATAACCCCTCACACTACACTACTGCGACACTGTTTCCCCTGCTATAACCCCTCACACTAGACTACTGCTACACTGTTTCCCCTACTATAACCCCTCACACTAGACTACTGCTACACTGTTTCCCCTGACATAACAGAGAGAAGATGATGATATTCAGGTTTACAGAAAAAAGTTTTATCGATTGTCAAGGATGCACAGAAATTCCAAAATATGTGTGGAGTTTTTAGCTCCGATTATGTGATCTATAACCTAAGAGAGCTTCATCAGCTGTTTATTGGATTGGGCGGTTTGAATAGTGTGAGAGGAGGTCAATATATTTGGGGTACACAATCTATCCTGGCTCTTGAAGGGGCAGAAGCCTGAATCACAACATCGGGTCCACAATCTATCCTGGCTCTTAAAGGGGCAGAAGCCTGAATCATAACATCGGGTCCACAATCTATCCTGGCTCTTATCTTCTTTGGGACCGGTGTCCCTTCCACGGGACGGTTGAGCTAACGATTAGCATGTGGTTGTAAGTAACAAGAAAATAGACATATCTGAAATTCTTGTTAATCTAACTGCACTTTCCAATTTACAGTAGAGATTACAGTGAAAGAGTACCACGCTATTGTTTGAGGAGAGTGCACAATTTTGAACATGAAAAGTTATTAATAAACAAATTAGGCACATTTGGGCAGTCTTGATACAACATTTTGAACAGAAATGCAATGGTTCATTGGATCAGTCTAAAACATTGCGCATACACTGATGCCATCTAGTGGCCAAATTCTAAATTGCACCTGGACTGAAATAATACATTATGGCCTTTCTCTTGCATTTCAAACAGGATGGTACCAAAAAAATACAAAAGAATGGTTGTTTATTTCTTTGTATTATCTTCTACCAGATCTATTGTGTTTTATTCTCCTACATTCATTTCACATTTCCACAAACTACAAAGTGTTTCCTTATTCATATCCTTGCTTCAGGGCCTGAGCTACAGGCAGTTAGATTTGGGTATGTCATTTAAGGTGACAATTGAAAAAAAAGGGGCTAATCCTTAAGAGGGGCAGAAGCCTGAATCACAACATCGGGTCCAAAATCTATCCTAGGGTGTACAATTTTCATTGACAGCGTTATTGAATTAATCTGTGTGTGTACATGTCAGTCTCCTATGGATTCATAAAATATTATTTTCTTTTTTAAAAAAGTATCAGAAAGGGGTCTCCATAGTAACAGTGTTGTGGTTAACAGGAAGTAATGTCATTGTTAACAGGAAGTGATCCGTAGCCTGGTGAAGAGGTACGTGGCGGCCATGATACGCAGTTCCAAGACGGACGAGGGACTGACCGAGGAGAACTTTAAGGTCTGTGTGGAAGGCGGACGTTATGCCAATTAGGTCTGTGTGGAAGGCAGACGTTATGCCAATTATTGACATCGACATCTCTCTCTCTCCATCCCTCTCTCTCCATCTCTCTCTATCCCTCTCTCTCCATCCCTCTCTCTCCATCCCTCTGTCTCTATCCATCTCTCTCCATCCTTCTCTCGCCATCCCTCTCTCTCTATCCCTCTCTCTATCCCTCTCTCTCTCCATCCCTCTCTCTCCATCCCTCTCGCTATCCCTCTCTCTCATCCCTCTCTCCATCCCTCTCTCCATCCCTCTCTCTATCCCTCTCTCCATCCCTCTCTCTCCATCCCTCTCTCTCCATCCCTCTCTCCATCCCTCTCTCTCCATCCCTCTCTCTATCCCTCTCTCTCTCCATCCCTCTCTCTCCATCCCTCTCGCTATCCCTCTCTCTCATCCCTCTCTCTCATCCCTCTCTCCATCCCTCTCTCTATCCCTCTCTCCATCCCTCTCTCTCCATCCCTCTCTCTCCATCCCTCTCTCTATCCCCCTCCTTTCCTCCTCCGTCTTTCCTCTCGTCTCTCTCTAGGAGTTGAAGCAGGATATCTCCAGTTTCCGTTATGAGGTTTTAGATCTCCTTGGTAACCGTCGGCCTCCCAGACGCCGCTACTCTTCCTGCAGCGAAGCCACACTTAGAGACGAGGGAGGAACCAGTGATGAGGGGGGGCCGGACTCTAACCTTGACCCCAATGATCCTTCTCTGGGGTCGCAGGAGGTGGGCAGAGCCAAGAGGTTAATGGGCGTGACCTTTCTGACCCCCACAGGAAGCATGGAGAAGGAGAAACCTAAATATGGCGTCTCCGCTTTGGTCCGGAGTATTTCAGGAATGGAGGTGGTTTCTGTAACGAAGATGGAGGTGGAGGAGGAGGTGGACGAAGAGAAGCAGGAGGAGGAGGAGGTGGTTTCTGTAATGAAGATGGAGGTGGAGGAGGAGGTGGTTTCTGTGACGAAGATGGAGGTGGAGGAGGAGGTGGACGAAGAGAAGCAGGAGGAGGAGGAGGGTAAACCAAAGAGCAATGGGGTGAGGAGAGAAGCCGCTCCTTCCGCCTCTTCTATCTTCCCTTCGTTCCCTTCCTCCTCCTCCACCACCTCCTCATCCTTCGCTCGCACGGAAAGTCGTCTCCAGCGGTTGTCGGCGGCGACGTCCAATAAGACGCCAGACTCTTTTAAACGCCTCGGCTTTCTGTTCTCACGCAAAGCCCCGCTCCTTCCCCTCTCCGTCAGCCAATCCCCTCTCTCCTTCACCATCTCAGACGGCTTGCTCCACCCCCTGAGAGGTCGAGGGTCGTATGACCTCAGTTTAGTTAGTCACTTGACCCGCAGCGACACGCAGCCTAACCAGGTGGGACATACTAAGCAAGTCGGAGCCCCTCCTACTTCCTCCAGACAAGCAAATGAGAGGGACTCTTTCCTCCCCTTGCCCCTCCCACCTCCCTGCCCCTGCCAATCCCTGCACTGTGCTTCCAATATGGCGGACTCTAACTTCCACATTCTGGACTCCAGCGAGAGCGTTTTCGAGGGAGGTGGAGGGGGCTGTGTTGTAGGAGGGGGGTCGGTGGAGCCTTGTGCTGTCATCAAGGACTCCAGCGGCATGGAGGACTCTGTTACTACGCAGCTATAAGAAGAGGTGTAGTCAGTTGGTTACCTACAGGAAACAAACGAACAACCGCAAATCCACAGGTAACGAGACGGCTGTACACAGGGGGACTCTGTAAGTGACCTAGACCACCCCCACATCCCGCTTATGTCACCCTACTGAACCCCTGAACTAAGAGGTGATTATGGCCCTGTCCAGAAACAACCCCTAGTCCCTAATGAACCCCTGAACTAGGAGGTTACTATGGCCCTGTCCAGAAACAACCCCTAGTCCCTACTGAACCCCTGAACTAGGAGGTGATTATGGCCCTGTCCAGAAACAACCCCTAGTCCCTACTGAACTCCTGAACTAGGAGGTGATTATGGCCCTGTCCAGAAACAACCCCTAGTCCCTACTGAACCCCTGAACTAGGAGGTTACTATGGCCCTGTCCAGAAACAACCCCTAGTCCCTACTGAACCCCTGAACTAGGAGGTTACTATGGCCCTGTCCAGAAACAACCCCTAGTCCCTACTGAACCCCTGAACTAGGAGGTGATTATGGCCCTGTCCAGAAACAACCCCTAGTCCCTACTGAACCCCTGAACTAGGAGGTGATTATGGCCCTGTCCAGAAACAACCCCTAGTCCCTACTGAACCCCTGAACTAGGAGGTTACTATGGCCCTGTCCAGAAACAACCCCTAGTCCCTACTGAACCCCTGACCTAGGAGGTTACTATGGCCCTGTCCAGAAACAACCCCTAGTCCCTACTGAACCCCTGAACTAGGAGGTTACTATGGCCCTGTCCAGAAACAACCCCTAGTCCCTACTGAACCCCTGAACTAGGAGGTGATTATGGCCCTGTCCAGAAACAACCCCTAGTCCCTACTGAACTCCTGAACTAGGAGGTGATTATGGCCCTGTCCAGAAACAACCCCTAGTCCCTACTGAACCCCTGAACTAGGAGGTGATTATGGCCCTGTCCAGAAACAACCCCTAGTCCCTACTGAACTCCTGAACTAGGAGGTGATTATGGCCCTGTCCAGAAACAACCCCTAGTCCCTACTGAACCCCTGAACTAGGAGGTGATTATGGCCCTGTCCAGAAACAACCCCTAGTCCCTACTGAACCCCTGAACTAGGAGGTTACTATGGCCCTGTCCAGAAACAACCCCTAGTCTCTACTGAACTCCTGAACTAGGAGGTGATTATGGCCCTGTCCAGAAACAACCCCTAGTCCCTACTGAACCCCTGAACTAGGAGGTGATTATGGCCCTGTCCAGAAACAACCCCTAGTCCCTACTGAACCCCTGAACTAGGAGGTGATTATGGCCCTGTCCAGAAACAGCCCCTAGTCCCTACTGAACCCCTGAACTAGGAGGTGATTATGGCCCTGTCCAGAAACAACCCCTAGTCCCTACTGAACCCCTGAACTAGGAGGTTACTATGGCCCTGTCCAGAAACAACCCCTAGTCCCTACTGAACCCCTGAACTAGGAGGTTACTATGGCCCTGTCCAGAAGCAAAACCTAGTCCCTACTGAACTCCTGAACTAGGAGGTGATTATGGCCCTGTCCAGAAACAACCCCTAGTCCCTACTGAACCCCTGAACTAGGAGGTTACTATGGCCCTGTCCAGAAACAACCCCTAGTCCCTACTGAACTCCTGAACTAGGAGGTTACTATGGCCCTGTCCAGAAACAACCCCTAGTCCCTACTGAACTCCTGAACTAGGAGGTTACTATGGCCCTGTCCAGAAACAACCCCTAGTCCCTACTGAACTCCTGAACTAGGAGGTTACTATGGCCCTGTCCAGAAACAACCCCTAGTCCCTACTGAACCCCTGAACTAGGAGGTTACTATGGCCCTGTCCAGAAACAACCCCTAGTCCCTACTGAACCCCTGAACTAGGAGGTTATTATGGCCCTGTCCAGAAACAACCCTTAGTCCCTACTGAACCCCTGAACTAGGAGGTTACTATGGCCCTGTCCAGAAACAACCCCTAGTCCCTACTGAACTCCTGAACTAGGAGGTTACTATGGCCCTGTCCAGAAACAACCCCTAGTCCCTACTGAACCCCTGAACTAGGAGGTTACTATGGCCCTGTCCAGAAACAACCCCTAGTCCCTACTGAACCCTGAACTAGGAGGTTACTATGGCCCTGTCCAGAAACAACCCCTAGTCCCTACTGAACCCCTGAACTAGGAGGTTACTATGGCCCTGTCCAGAAACAACCCCTAGTCCCTACTGAACTCCTGAACTAGGAGGTTACTATGGCCCTGTCCAGAAACAACCACCTAGTCCCTACTGAACTCCTGAACTAGGAGGTTACTATGGCCCTGTCCAGAAACAACCCCTAGTCCCTACTGAACCCCTGAACTAGGAGGTTACTATGGCCCTGTCCAGAAACAACCCCTAGTCCCTACTGAACTCCTGAACTAGGAGGTTACTATGGCCCTGTCCAGAAACAACCCTAGTCCCTACTGAACCCTGAACTAGGAGGTTACTATGGCCCTGTCCAGAAACAACCCCTAGTCCCTACTGAACTCCTGAACTAGGAGGTTACTATGGCCCTGTCCAGAAACAACCCCTAGTCCCTACTGAACTCCTGAACTAGGAGGTGATTATGGCCCTGTCCAGAAACAACCCCTAGTCCCTACTGAACCCATCAGAACTAGGAGGTTATTATGGCCCTGTCCAGAAACAACCCCTAGTCCCTACTGAACCCATCAGGACGTTTGGTATCGATCTATTAACCACAGTAAGTTTGAAGAACTTGAATAAAGCAGTGGTCTGAATGCTAAATCACGTTTATTGTGTTGATTGATATTTGATTGATTGATTGATTGACTGGATGATATATTAATTAATATTTAATGCACTTGTTCTACACACAAAACAAGCTTGTAGTTATAGGCCTACACTGAATGAACAGTTCATCATCACTCTACAAAAAGAAACATACAAAAAAGTCAAAGCCGAACTCCAACCTTTTCTAATTCAAGATCCTTTTCTGAGTCAAGGTCGCTTTCTGAGTCAAGATCACTTTCTGAGTCAAGATCACTTTCTGAGTCAAGATCCTTTTCTGAGTCAAGATCCTTTTCTGAGTCAAGATCTCTTCCTGAGTCAAGATCACTTCCTGAGTCAAGATCACTTTCTGAGTCAAGCGGAGATCTACCGCTCTGATATTTTAAAAACATGACTTCATAAAAGTAAGCCTATGCAACATGAACGTATTAAAACCAGTTCTGTAGCGATTTGTGCAGTAAGCTATAGGCCCAATACATTATCACCACGTATTGGCAACGCTTGAATTTCCCTGCCAATGTATTGCTGTTCGGAGCGTTTAAAAAATATACTATATATACAAAAGTATGTGGACACCCCTTCAAATTAGTGGATTTGTATATTTCAGCCACACCCGTTGCTGACAGGTGTATAAAAATCGAGTGGGGGGTGGGTGCATTGGCTGTGCTGCCGGAGAACTATAATTTAAAAAATGCTTTTGTCTTAAAAGCTTTTCTCTTTATCTCTCACCATGCTCTCTCCATCTCTCCATCCATCCATCCACTCCCCCATCAACTCAATGTTAAGCCGCGGCGGATGCTGAGCTTGAAGAACCCTGTTCCATCTTTGCTACTATCATTGAACTAGTGAGGAAGTAGTGTCTCTCTGTATTTATTTCTCTCCCTCCCTCCCTCTCTCTCTCTCTCTCTCTCTCTCTCTCTCTCCCTCTGTCCCTCTCTCCTCTCTCTCTCTCTCTCTCTCTCTCTCTCTCTCTCTCTCTCTCTCTCTCTCTCACACACACACATTTGTTTTACCATCCTTGTGGGGACCAAACAATTAATTCCTTTAAAATCCTAGTAACCTTATCCCTAATTCTAACCCTAACCCTAACCCTAATTGTAACCCTAGCCTTTCCTTGTGGGGACCAGCAAAATGTCCCCACTTGACCAAATTGTCTTTGTTTTACTATCCTTGTGAGTACTTCTGGTCCCCACAAGGATGGTAAAACCAAACACACACACACACACACACACACAGGGCTGACCACATTGGGAGTGGGGTCATCAGAGTACTCCACTCAACTAGATATAAAACCAATACAATCAATCTATTAATCGTTGTTAGTAACGACACTGACATATAGCCTACAACCCAAATTGCATCTCATTCCCTATGAAGTGCACTATTTTTAACCAGGGCCCCATAGGTTACCTATGTAGGCAATACGGTTCCATTTGGGATTCATCCATAGACCGTATTACACTGTAAGCCATTGGTACAACAGCCAGTAAAATGCTCCGTACCTAAAACCTAAAACAACACTGAACGTCACGAATGAAAAGCATGGATGGATGGAGAGGGTGGGAATGATGAGTGATTAAATATTGGTGCAGCGATCGAGGGATGGATAGAAAGGGGCTTGAGGGTTGATGTGACCCTTAACCCCCGACAGATTACCCCTATGGAATATCTGACTTCCCGGATCTGGGGGTGTTGTATCAGTGGTTATTGGGACAACTTCCACATTATTTGTGTTCTGATATTTCTTAATTTCTTTATTTTCACTTTTTTTTCAAAGGGCCGTTTTATGTGTAATTTCTTTTCTATTTCTAGATATTATCACGTCACTGTTGGAGCAAGAAACACAAGCATTTTCACTGCACCTGCTGAAAAACAGCTTCAGATGTGTACATTTTACCAATCAACTTGGATTTGAGGAGGCATAGAAGGGCATTGGGTAGGACGTTTGGCCAAGTGTACTTCCCGGAGAGCTGTAACCGGGAGGATGGAGTACATACTGTATAATGTAATTACCTCGCCACCGTGGCCCTATTTGTTGCCTTATACCTACCTTTAAATAAAGGTCAAATAAAATGAAAAATCTATAAATACTGTATACTTTTTGGGGGGCGGTCAAATAAAATAAATGTATGAATAAGAGAACAGCGTCCTCTGTTGGAGGTTCTACGTCATTACGCCACAGACATTAAGGGGACTTGACGTGAGGGCTACGACAACGGCTCGTCTCCTTCCCTGATTGGTCGAGAGGGGGCACTTTCTCTGCATGTGATTGGTCCAGAGCGGCCCCGCTGTGTAGCGCTGACACACGGCGGGAGTGAAGCCACCCAGGAAACGGAAATCGGTAGCGTGTTGAGGGCGACATGTGAACTGTTGTTGTTGTATTCATTACTAGACGACAACATTTAGTCCCGATGATTTGGTGGAGCTGCGTGCCGGTGCTGGTGGTGTTGAGCGCGCTGGTCGGAGGAGCGGAGAAGAAAGAGGGAGACGACCAGTGGGTTCATCTCCCCAATAAATGTGAAGGTAGGAACACCTCCGACCTGATAAAACCACCAGCTGGTGTTGCATTGGACCAGGTTGGAGTCGGGGAGGCGATGCGACTATACTCCATTCATTCTGTTATCTACAACGAGTTGCATTTCAGATGTTGTTTCTCGTCCCTGATAACCTGGTGGTTACTCTGGAGAGATCTCTGGAGAGACTTTCCCAACTTGTCATTGGACCCCTCGATGCGTATACTAATGGGAATCCACTTGTTCCATGTGGTTTTATATCAGCTACTGTTGAATCAACCAGGCTTTCTGCCGTATGAGTTCTCCGCTATTAAAACACCGCTTACCGAACTACAATCCCCGCCGCTGTACGGCAACACGCCGGAATATGCTTGACGGCGATAGACGTTTAGTGTCGCCAGTGAATTGTGTGATACCGATGTGATATTTATACCCAATAACGTCAGGCAAATTTGTATTATCTTTAAAAATTAAAATAAAAACCCTGTAGGTTTACACAGATCCTCCCCAGTTACAGACGCACAGGTGGTGGCGCTGTAACATGGAGATGTGACCCTGTGGGAACACAAACCCTCCCCTAACACCCGACGACGCTGGGCCAATTTTTTGCGCCGCCCTATGGGACTCGGTTGTGATACAACCCGGGACCGAACCCGGGTCTGTAGTAACCGCTGCGCCACTCAAATGTATTTGGTTCAACCTTTTTTAATTTAGTTTTTATTATTATTATTATTCTTTCTGATATGAAAGATCCTTATGTTTCCAAAAACCGTACCGCAAGTGATGCGTGTTCTAACGTTCGGAACGAGTGTCACGTTTCTGTAAAAAAAGAAAAGTGTCTATGAATGGGCGATCCTCATAGTAGCCTTAGTCTTTGCCCGTTATAGTAGCACTGGCCAAATTGTGTGTGTGCATTCATGCGCGATGCAGAAGTGAAACCCTAAGTGTTTAAACTACTGTTGACTTCTCCCTCCTTTTCAAATCAAATTTTACACATGGGATAGCAGGGGTGTTAACGGGAGTGCAGTGAAATGCTTCTAGTTCCGACTGTGCAGTAATGTCTAACAATTTGCCAACAACTACCTAATACACACACACCTAAAAGGGGTGAATGAGAATG
Source organism: Brachymystax lenok tsinlingensis (assembly GCA_030435695.1). Classification (NCBI taxonomy): domain Eukaryota; kingdom Metazoa; phylum Chordata; class Actinopteri; order Salmoniformes; family Salmonidae; genus Brachymystax; species Brachymystax lenok. The sequence goes on from CM059798.1 coordinate 25,226,583, forward strand.
CGAGCGGCATAGGCAAGGTGCAATGATGTTATAAAATACAGTATATACATGTGAGATATATGTAAACATTATTTAAAGTGGCATTTATTTAACGTGGCTAGTGATCCATTTTATTAAAGTGGCCAGTGATTGGATTTCAATGTAGGCAGCAGCCTCTCTGTGTTAGTGATGGCTGTTTAACAGTCTGATGGCCTTGAGATAGCAGCTGTTTTTCAGTCTCTCGGTCCCAGCTTTGATGCACCTGTACTGGCCTCGCCTTCTGGATTATAGCGGGGTGAACAGGCAGTGGCTCGGGTGGTTTTTGTCCTTGATGATCTTTTTGGCCTTCCTGTGGCATCGGGTGGTGTAGGTGTCCTGAAGGGCAGGTAGTTTACCCCCTGTGATGCGTTGTGCAGTCCTCCCTACCCTCCGGAGAGCCTTACAGTTGTGGGCGGGGCAGTTGCCGTTCCAGGCAGTGATACAGCCCGACAGGATGCTCTCGATTGTGCATCTGTAAAAGTTAGTCAGGGTTTTGGGTAGATCGATGTTATTCTCTGAGGCTGACCGGAACATTTGCGTGATCAAAACAATCTCAAAGTGTGGATTCCGATTGGTCAGACCAGCGTTGAATGGTTCTAGTCACTTCTACATCCTGTTTGAGTTTCAAATTTGCCCAGAGGGAGGGCCTTGTATGCATCGCAGAAGTTAGAGTAGCAGTCATCGAGTGTATTACCCCCGTGAGTACTGCAGTCAATATGCTGATATAATTTAGGTAGCCTTGTTCTCTAATTTGCTTTGTTAAAATCCCCAGCTACAATAAATGCAGCCTCAGGATATGTGGTTTCCAGTTTACACAGAGTCCAGTTAAGTTCATTTAGGGCCATCTTGGTGTCTGCTTTGACGGGGAATGTACACAGCTGTGACGATAACTGATAAGAATTTTATTGGAAGGTAATATGGCCGGCAATCCTTGCTCGAATTTCGTCTACCTTGTTGTCAAGAGACTGGACATTGGCGAGTAGTATACTCGGGAGGGGTGGGCGATGTGCACGTCTTCGGCGCTTGACCAGGAGGCCGCTCCGTCTGCCCCTTCTGCGGCACTGTTGTCTTGGGTCAGCTTCTGGGATTAGATCCATTGTCCTGGGGGGTGGTCCGAACAGAGGATCCGCTTCGGGAAAGTCGTATTCCTGGTCGTAATGTTGGTAAGTTGACATCGCTCTTATATCCAATAGTTCCTCCCGGCTGTATGTAATAAGACTTAAGGTAACAGTGTAAAGAAATAATACGTAATAAAACTAAATACTGCATAGTTTCCATCTGTCGGCGCCATCTTGCAAAAATACTAGGTTGAAGATAAAAGGTTAGGACAAGTTATGATTCCACATGGAAGCTTTTTGAAAATAAACAGATTCCTGGGATCAGCGCCGGTGCGAACTAGTATAGCTGGTCCAATTGTTGCAAAGACTTAACCTTTGTCATCTTCAACCTCTCTCTCTCTCTCTCTCTCTCTCCACCTAGTGTGTAAGTTTGTGAGTATCGAGATGAAGTCTGCCTTTGACGAGACGGGGAAAACCAAGGAAGTCATTGAGAGGAACTACCGTTTCCTTGACAACAACAAGGGAGCTCCGCCAATCAAATATGTCAAGTCGTAAGTGACTTTCATCGTCACACATTTATAGTGGACATGGGATGTGAAATGACTGAATAATCCATCTTTTGCTGAATTCTCTAGTAGTGTGTAGTTCAAATACAATTGTATTAGTCACATGCGCCGAATACAACAAGTATAGACAGTGAAATGCTACTTACAAGCCCCTAACCAACAATGCAGTTTAAAAACTAAGAATAAGAAATAAAAAGTAACAAGTAGTTAAAGAGCAGCAGTAAAATTATGATAGCGAGGCTATATACAGGGGGTACCGGTACAGAGTCAATGTGGAGGCTATATACAGGGGGTACCGGTACAGAGTCAATGTGGAGACTATATACAGGGGGTACGGTACAGAGTCAATGTGGAGGCTATATACAGGGGGTACCGGTACAGAGTCAATGTGGAGACTATATACAGGGTGTTACGGTACAGAGTCAATGTGGAGGCTATATGCAGGGGGTACCGGTACAGAGTCAATGTGGAGGCTATATACAGGGGGTACCGGTACAGAGTCAATGTGGAGGCTATATACAGGGGGTACCGGTACAGAGTCAATGTGGAGGCTATATACAGGGTACTGTACAGAGTCAATGTGGAGGCTATATACAGGGGGTACCGGTACAGAGTCAATGTGGAGGCTATATACAGGGGTACCGGTACAGAGTCAATGTGGAGGCTATATACAGGGGGTACCGGTACAGAGTCAATGTGGAGGCTATATACAGGGGGTACAGTACAGAGTCAATGTGGAGGCTATATACAGGGTGTTACGGTACAGAGTCAATGTGGAGGCTATATGCAGGGGGTACTGCACAGAGTCAATGTGGAGGCTATATGCAGGGGGTACTGCACAGAGTCAATGTGGAGGCTATATACAGGGGGTACGGTACAGAGTCAATGTGGAGGCTATATACAGGGTACCGGTACAGAGTCAATGTGGAGGCTATATACAGGGTACAGTACAGAGTCAATGTGGAGGCTATATACAGGGGGTACCGGTACAGAGTCAATGTGGAGGCTATATACAGGGGGTACCGGTACAGAGTCAATGTGGAGGCTATATACAGGGGGTACCGGTACAGAGTCAATGTGGAGGCTATATACAGGGGTCCTGCACAGAGTCAATGTGGAGGCTATATACAGGGGGTACTGGTACAGAGTCAATGTGGAGACTATATACAGGGTGTTACGGTACAGAGTCAGTGTGGAGGCTATATACAGGGTGTTACGGTACAGAGTCAATGTGGAGGCTATATACAGGGTGTTACGGTACAGAGTCAATGCAAAATATTTTCATTCTCCTGAGGGGGAATAGGTTTTGTCGTGCCCTTATCATGACTGTCTTGGTGTGTTTGGACCGTGTTTGGACCATGTTAGTTTGTTGGGGATGTGGACACCAAGGAACTTGAAGCTCTCAACCTGCTCCACTACAGCCCCGTCGATGAGAATGGGGGCGTTCTCGGTCCTCCTTTTCCTGTAGTCCACAATCATCTCCTTTGTCTTGATCACGTTGAGGGAGAGGTTGTTGTCCTGGCACGTGTGGTTGTCTCGTTGTTGTCGGTGATCAGGCCTTGTTGTGTCATCGGCAAACTTAATGATGGTGTTGGAGTCGTGCCTGGCCGTGCAGTCATGAGTGAACAGGGAGTACAGGAGGGGACTGAGCACGCACCCCTGAGGGGCCCCTGTGTTAAGGATCAGTGTGGCAGATGTGTTGTTACCTACCCTTACCACCTGGGGCCAGCCCGTCAGGAAGTCCAGGATCCAGTTGCAGAGGGAGGTGTTTAGTCCCAGGATCATTAGCTTAGTGATGAGCTTTGAGGGCACTATGGTGTTGAACGCTGAGCTGTAGTCAATGAATAGCATTCTCACATAGGTGTTCCATTTGTCCAGGTGGGAAAGGGCAGTGTGGAGTGCAATAGAGATTGCATCATCTGTGGATCTGTTGGGGCGGTTAGCAAATTGTAGTGGGTCTAGGGTTTCTGGGATAATGGTGTTGTGAGCCATGACCCGCCTTTCAAAGCACTTCATGGCTACGGAGGTGAGTGCTACGGGTCGGAAGTCATTTAGGCAGGTTACCTTAGTGTTCGTGGGCACAGGGACTATGGTGGTCTGCTTAAAACATGTTGGTATTACAGACTCGGACAGAGAGAGGTTGAAAATGTCAGTGAAGACACTTGCCAGTTGGTCAGCGCATGCTCGCAGTACACGTCCTGGTAATCCGTTTGGCCCCTGCAGCCTTGTGAATGTTGACCTGTTAAAAGGTCTTACTCACATCGGCTGCGAAGAGTGTGATCACACAGTCGTCCGGAACAGCTGGTGCTCTCATGCATGTTTCAGTGTTGCTTGCCTCGAAGCGAGCATAAAGTGATTTAGCTCGTCTGGTAGGCTCGTGTCACTGGGCAGCTCTCGGCTGTGCTTCCCTTTGTAGTCTGTAATGACATCCCCCTGCCACTCACACCAAGCCCCTCCCCCTGCCACTCACACCAAGCCCCTCCCCCTGCCACTCACACCAAGCCCCTGCCACTCACACCAAGCCCCCGCCACTCACACCAAGCCCCCGCCACTCACACCAAGCCCCCGCCACTCACACCAAGCCCCTCCCCGCCACTCACACCAAGCCCCCGCCACTCACACCAAGCCCCTCCCCGCCACTCACACCAAGCCCCCGCCACTCACACCAAGCCCCCGCCACTCACACCAAGCCCTCCCCTGCCACTCACACCAAGCCCTGCCACTCACACCAAGCCCCTCCTGCCACTCACACCAAGCCCTGCCACTCACACCAAGCCCTGCCACTCACACCAAGCCCTCCCCTGCCACTCACACCAAGCCCCTGCACTCACACCAAGCCCCTGCCACTCACACCAAGCCCCTCCCTGCCACTCACACCAAGCCCCTGCCACTCACACCAAGCCCCTCCCCGCCACTCACACCAAGCCCCTCCCCGCCACTCACACCAAGCCCCCGCCACTCACACCAAGCCTCCTCCTGCCACTCACACCAAGCCCCTGCCACTCACACCAAGCCCCTCCCTGCCACTCACACCAAGCCCTGCCACTCACACCAAGCCCTGCCACTCACACCAAGCCCCTCCCCTGCCACTCACACCAAGCCCCTGCCACTCACACCAAGCCCCTCCCCTGCCACTCACACCAAGCCCCTACCACTCACACCAAGCCCTATATATATATATATATATATATATATATATATATATATATATGGTTGAATTGATCACTAATGCAGACAGAGACACACACTTTATAGGAGATAAAAATGCTTGATGTCTTCACCACATCAAGGTTACGGTCTGGTGAGGGTAAACTGATCCAAGATCTCTCACTTCTACCTTTTGTTCACTAGCTTTTTAGAAGCTTTCGCTGTAGATGGAGCGCTGTGTCTTATTTTTCGCTCTGTCGTCGCCGCGGAGATAGCAGGGCTGCTATGGTAGCTGGGGACAAGAACTTGGTCCGGGTCACATCCTGTGGGAGGCGGCCTAGCCTTTATAGGAAATGGGAACATCTCTGCCAAACTATATGGTGGGAGGTTGTTAGTCAACGTGTGAATGTTTTGAAGAAAGGCTGAATTAAATGGTGTGTAATAAAACCAGCCTGCATCGCTCTCTTTACCTTCCTAAGTCTCCCCCTCTGTCTGTCTCCCCCTCTGTCTGTCTCCCCCTCTGTCTGTCTCCCCCTCTGTCTGTCTCCCCGTCTGTCTGTCTCCCCCTCTGTCTGTCTCTAGAGACATCCGTTTCATTGAGGTTGTGGAGAATGTGTGTCAGAGGCTCTCTGGCTACAACCTACACAAGGAGAGGGAGGGAAGCAACCGCTTTGCCAAGGTCAGTGTGTGTGTGTGTGTGTGTGTGTGTGTGTGTGTGTACAGGCTCACTGAGTACAAGGACACACTGTCTTGTTATCGACGTGATAACCATGATGATTAACAAATATAACACAGATCATCTCTCTCTTTCTTTCTCGCCCCGCCTCTCCTCTCTCCCGCCCTCGCCCCGCCTCTCTCTCACCTCTCTCCCGCCCTCGCCCCGCCTCTCTCTCGCCCCGCCTCTCTCCCGCCCTCGCCCCGCCTCTCTCCCGCCCTCACCCCTCTCTTGCTTTCTCTAATGGACCACATTTGCTTGACAAGTTGAAAAAAATGTACTGTCCTTTTTAAATGTATTTTTGTTTTTTTTAAACTGGTAAAATCAACTCAGTGGATCAACTCTCTCCCCAGGGTTAGTTCTAGTTTGAAAGTGTGTAATATAGGTCATGTCCCCCTCCTCAGGGTATGTCTGAGACCTTCTCTACCCTCCACGGGCTGGTCCATAAAGGGGTAAAGGTCGTGATGGACATCCCCTACGAGCTCTGGAACGAAACCTCCGCTGAGGTCGTCGATCTCAAGAAGCAGGTGAGGATCAAGCAATGTTTTTACAAATGTATTTGATATTATTATTATTATTATATTATTATTATTATATTATTATTATTATTATATTATTATTATAATATTATTATTATATTATGATATTATTATTATTATATTATTATTATATTATGATATTATTATTATATTATTATTATTATATTATGATATTATGATATTATTATTATATTATTAGTATTATTATATTATGATATTATTATATTATTATTATTATCATATTATTATTATTATTATTATTATTATTCACAAAGACATTTTAGTTTTATTCTTTTGTGTGCATGTTTGATGTGTGTGTGTCTCTGTGTGTGTCTCTGTGTGTGTCTCTGTGTGTGTGTGTCTCTGTGTGTGTGTGTCTCTCTGTGTGTCTCTCTGTGTGTCTCTCTGTGTGTGTCTCTGTGTGTGTCTCAGTGTGATGTTATGGTAGAACAGTACGAGGAGGTTATTGAGGACTGGTACAAAGGCAGTCAGGAGGAAGATCTCACCACGTACCTCTGTGTGAAACACGTTCTGAAGGGACAGGACACCTGTAATACACACACACACACCTAACACAGATATACACACACACACACCTAACACAGATATACACACACACCTAACACAGATATATACACAGATATATACACACACACACCTAACACAGATATACACACACACACACACACACACACACCTAACACAGATATATATACACACACACACACACACACCTAACACAGATATATACACACACACACCTAACACAGATACACACACACACACACACACCTAATACACACACACCTAACACAGATATACACACACACACACACACCTAATACACACACACCTAACACAGATACACACACACACCTAACACAGATATACACACACACACACCTAACACAGATATATACACACCTAACACACACCTAACACAGATATATACACACCTAACACACACCTAACACAGATATATACACACACACACACACACAGATATACACACAGATAATCCAGCGCCTTCAGTATTCAGACCCCTGGACTTATTCCACATGTTGTTGTTACAGCCGGAATTCAGAAATGTATTCAATTGACACACAACCCATAATGACATTGAAAACATACTTTTATAAATGTTTGCAAATATAATATAGAAATATCTCATTTACATACGTATTCACAGGCCTGAGTCAATAGTTTGTAGAAGCACCTTTTGGCTGCGATTACAGCTGTGAGTGTTTCTGGGTAATTCTCTAAGAGCTTTCAACACATTTGCAAACTCTGACAAATTGGTTTGTTGATCATTGCTAGATAGACATTTTCAAGTCTTGCCAATTTTTTTTTTTTTTTAAATACGATTTGTTTAGATCAAAACTAACTAGTCTAGGGCTGGGCGGTATACCGTATTTTAACTATTTACCGGTACTTATGCAGGGAGTTTTACTTTACCTTCTATACCGGTGTTTGCATGTTTGGGATACGCCGTGTGTAACGTCCATTTTTATAGTTTACTCCGCTACTTGAGTCATCCCTCTCCTCTCTGTCTCTCTCTCTGTCTCTCTCTCTGTCTCTCTCTGTCTCTCTCTCTGTCTCTCTCTCTCTCCTCTCTCTCTCTCTGTCTGTCTCTCTGTCTCTCTCTCTCTCTCTCTCTCTCTCTCTGTCTCTCTCTCCTCCCTCTCCTCTCTCTCCTCTCTCTCTCTGTCTCTCTCTGTCTCTCTCCATGCCGCTTTCCGCACAGACATAGTCCCACCCCCCGTCACTCAAGGAGCACATGTTGTTGTTCCTCAACCACGAGACACTTGCGTTCAGTCTGCATGGTCAATGCAGCACATAAAACAATGCTGATGACAGCGATGTTGTTTCCACTTTGCTTCTTCATATAAATCCACTGGTGTTCTATAATTGCAATATTATTTTTGTGTTTCTTACATCTGCAAACAGCTAGTTTATATTTTCTTAGCGAGTTAAGCAAAATACAGCCGGGTCCCTGCGCTGCTGGAGGCTTAAATCACCATGTTTGTGGAACAGTATCTTCTAAATCAAAAGAGGAAATAGGCAAAGCATGAATATGTTGGCTACATGAATAACGATTTTAATGTAGCCGAAGATTATAGGGTCCCCTAGGAAACACTGAACATCACTTTGGTTCCTACCCTGTCACAATAACTCATCCATGGCATTTTTCATTCGCTGTCATGTCAAACAACAACACTGTATTCAAAGTACCCACTATTAGTTATATTCTATTTCCGTGATTCCAAAAGTTCACCCAAGTGTTCTGATCAAAATCGCAATTGCAACATTTGGTTAAAAATAAGGCCTAGTATTTTTGCCCGTATCGTGGCAGTGTGGACATGATCTCAGATGAGTGCAGGAAATGCAGAAATTGATGGAAGTGCAGGAAATTATTTTAGGTTGAAGTTGAATTGAACAGTATAGAAACAATCAGAATGGAGAAAGACCCATTTTTGAAATCATTTAGAATATATGTGCTGCCACCCTAGGGTCACACACTACTCATAAAGCACATTTAATCAAAAACATAAAATACATCATACCGTCAAATGTAAATAAATACCATGATATTTGGGCCATATCGCTCAGCCCTTAACTAGGCGGCACTCAGGAACATTTTAATGTCGTCCTGGAAAGCAACTCCAGTGTATATTTGGCCTTGTGTTTTAGGTTATTGTCCTGCTGAAAGGTGAATTCATTACCCAGTGTCTTGTAGACCGAACCAGGTTTTCCTCAAGGATTTTGCCTGTGCTTAGCTCAATTCTGTCATTTTTTTTTCATCAAAAAAAAAAACTCCCTTGTCCTTGTCGATGACAAGCATACCCATAACATGATGCAGCCACCACCAGGCTTTCAGTTACACTTCAGTTTATTGCAAACAGGATGTTTTGGAATATTTTATACACCATCCAAAGTGTAAATAATATCTTCAACGTGCTCAAAGGGATATTCGATGTCTGTTTTGTTTTACCTATTGTCATAAGGGATCAGGTTACAGGGGGTTCCCCTCTACAGCGTTCTCTCTCTCTCTCTCTCTCTCTCTCTCTCTCTCTCTCTCTCTCTCGTAGAGGGGGAGAGCGGGAAGTCTGCTGTTTTATGGACGGTCATAAAATATGCTGTCCCTATGCTCTGAAGTGTTTGAGATTGGAATGTAAACTGTGGAACACAGAGACCCTTGGACATCAAAAGTTAGAATAATTAAACAATGTTTCTATTTTTGAGAATGTGGGAATGGTCCGTGGACACTTAAGGGGCAGTCGTGACGAGTGTGTTTTAATTTGGTGCTCTCATGAAGGACAGGAAACACACACAACTGTATCTCTTAAAGTGTACATTTCCCAGCTGTCAGGTTTACATCTAAATATTGTGAAACGTATGTGATTTAAACATGGAAATATTTGTGAAAAGATGTAATGTGACGTTATAAATGAGAGCATGGATTTTCATATAATGTTTAACTAGTCAGTGGCCACACCCCCTGTGAGCCCAGACATGACATTAGGCGTCATAGAACCGCCCCCTTCTTCCACAGAGTATAAAACCCACTTCCTACATAATTTACATTAAGTCAGAGAACACCGGGACAGAGTTGGAACGACTACAATTCTATAGGCCACGGAGACTATTTTTTTTAAACGTAACCTTTATTTAACTAGGCAAGTCAGTAAAGAACACATTCTTATTTACAACGACGGCCTACCAGGGAACAGTGGGTTAACTGCCTCGATCAGGGGCAGAACAACAGAGTTTTACCTTGTCAGCTCAGGGATTCGATACAGCAACCTTTCGGTTACTGGCCGGACGCTCTAACCACTAGCCTACCTGCCGCCCCACCATAAAGCTGTAGTTTGGGCTACATGGCTGGAAATGGTTAAACTCTGAGACTAATCGATCACTACAGAATAAGAGCAAATCCTAGACGTATAATTACTAGTGTGCAGCTGGAAATTACGTAAGTCTAGTATGAGAATACCGACAACCGCGGAAGCATCTATTTTATACAACAACGACCATCTGTACGCCTGACGTATCCATTACAACAGACACTATCCAGAGCCGTGGAGAAAGCTACAACCACGAAAGACATTGTGACTTCTGGGGAACCAGAGACTCTCTGATGAACTGACTCTCCTGCAGGCCGCTCATTCGAGAGTAATTGCAATGTACAGTCGTGGCCAAAAGTTTTGAGAATGACACAAATATTAATTTTCACAAAGTCTGCTGCCTCAGTTTGTATGATGGCAATTTGCATATAATCCAGAATGTCATGAAGAGTGATCAGATTAATTGAAATTAATTGCAAAGTCCCTCTTTGCCATGCAAATGAACTGAATCCCCCAAAAACATTTCCACTGCATTTCAGCCCTGCCACAAAAGGACCAGCTGACATCATGTCAGTGATTCTCTCGTTAACACAGGTGTGAATGTTGACGAGGACGAGGCTGGAGATCACTCTGTCATGCTGATTGAGTTCGAATAACAGACTGGAAGCTTCAAAAGGAGGGTGGTGCTTGGAAACATTGTTCTTCCTCTGTCAGACATGGTTACCTGCAAGGAAACACGTGCCGTCATCATTGCTTTGCACGAAAAGGGCTTCACAGGCAAGGATATTGCTGCCAGTGAGATTGCACCTAAATCAACCATTTATCGGATCATCAAGAACTTCAAGGAGAGCGGTTCAATTGTTGTGAAGAAGGCTTCAGGCCACCCAAGAAGGTCCAGCAAGCGCCAGGACCGTCTCCTAAAGTTGCCTTTTCCAGTATGATGGAGCACCTTGCCATAAGGCAAAAGTGATAACTAAGTGGCTCGGCGAACAAAACATCGATATTTTGGGTCCATGGCCAGGAAACTCCCCAGACCTTAATCCCATTGAGAACTTGTGGTCAATCCTCAAGAGGCGGGTGGACAAACAAAAACCCACAAATTCTGACAAATTCCAAGCATTGATTATGCAAGAATGGGCTGCCATCAGTCAGGATGTGGCCCAGAAGTTAATTGACAGCGTGCCAGGGTGGATTGCAGAGGTCTTGAAAAAGAAGCGTCAACACTGCAAATATTGACTCTTTGCATCAACTTCATGTAATTGTCAATAAAAGCCTTTGACACTTATGAAATGCTTGTAATTATCTATCGCTATCATCCAGAAGGCGAGGTCAGTACAGGTGCATCAAAGCTGGGACCGAGAGACTGAAAAACAGCTTCTACCTCAAGGCCATCAGACTGTTAAACAGCCATCACTAACATTGAGTGGCTGCTGCCAACATACTGACTTAAATCTCTAGCCACTTTAAACATAGGAATTGGATGTAACAATGTATCACTAGCCACTTTAAACAATTTTGTATATAATGTTTACGTATCCGACATACTCATATCAAATGTATACACTGTACTCTAAACAATCTACTGTATCTTGCCTATGCCGTTCGGCCATCGACCCAAATCTCTAGCCACTTTAATAATTATAATTGGATGAAATAATGTATCACTAGCCACTTTAAACAATGCCACTTATATAATGTTTACATATCCTACATTACTCATCTCATATATATATATATGTGTATATACTGTACTCCATACCATCTACTGCATCTTGCCTATGCCGGTCAGCCATCGCTCATCCATATATTTATATGTACATACTCGTATTCATTCCTTTACTCTTGTGTGTATAAGGTAGTTGTTGTGAATTTGTTAGATACTACTGCATGGTCGGAACTAGAAGCACAAGCATTTCGCTACACTCGCATTAACATCTGCTAACCATGTGTATGTGACAAATAACATTTGATTTGATTTTAATTATACTTCAGTATTCCATAGTAACATCTGACAAAAATATCAAAAGACACTGAAGCAGCAAACTTTGTGGAAATTTATATTTGCCTCATTCTCAAAACTTTTGGCCACGACTGTAAATATTTACACACGTATGTCGTTGTCTTCTCTGTTGGAATCGCCGCTAGGTACTTTTTTCTTTGTATCATGTAGTAACCCAAATATCTACTGTTTTGTTTGTAGTTCTGTGTGGTTAGTTAGTCAGTAAATAAATAAATTAAGCCAATTTGTATATCGCTGATTCATGATTTAGGCTAGGGTTCGTGCAGATATCCAAGGGTTTGTGACGTTCAGTAATGAGAACTTATGAGGTTTACAATAATACATTAATGAGAATGACTAATCGATCAGATATTAAAATATCTGAAGCGTTATATTCTGGAAATTTGACACTCTGTAAACAAAACTTTCCCGTGGTGCCCCGACTTCCTAGTTAATTAAAGTTACACGATTAGTTTAATCGCGTAATTGACACAAACACTTGCATCCATGCAACTTATTATGTGGCTTATTTAGGAAATGTTTACTCCTGAACTTTATTTAGGTTTGCCATAACAAAGGGGTCGAATACTTATTGTGTCAAGACATTTCAGCGCTTCATAAAAATATATATTTTTTTTAAGTATTTTTTTAAAAACCCTAATTCCACTTTGACATTATGGAGTATTGTGTGTGTGTGTGTGTGTGTGTAGGTCAGTGACACAACATCTACAATTTAAATACATTTTAAATTCAGGCTGTAACAAAACCAAATGTGGAAAAAGACCAGGGGTGTGACTACTGTCTGGGAGGCCCTGTATCCAGGGACAGGACACAGGTAATGAACACACTTCCGATAACACACTCAATGAACGCAAAAACACCTGAAACTGATTTAAGTCGTTTTATTATTGTCATCAAAAACTATTGGTTTTTATGGTTCTTCTCTCCTCCTCTTCAGCCTGCCTGAAAGAGGAACACTCAAAGAAGGGAGACGTGGCAGCCATCGCCGAGGAGAGGAAGAGGAAGAAGAAGAAGAAGAAGAAGAAGGGAGTAGGAAAAAAGAAGAAGAGCATAGACGCGGGAGGAGGAGACCGAGGAAGTGACGGAGGCAGCCAGGAAGGAGAGAGAACCATGAAGAAAAAGGGAAAGGCGGTGTCGCCGGAGAAGGAGGCGGAGAGGGTCTCGTCTGACGAAGACATCCAGCGAACGGTGGCTCTGCCTGGGAAGAACACGGAGCTGTGAGACCCTGGATGGGATGTAGGGGACGGAACCTTGTGTCTGCGTCCCAAATGGCACCCTATTCCCTATGCAGTGCGCTACTATTGACCCCTATAGGGCCCTGGTCTAAAGTAGTGCACTCAATAGGGAATAGGTTTCCATTTTGGACACTGGATAACTGAGTGGTTGGAACAGGACCTGTCTTTACACTTTCCCCTCCATTCTGAGTTTGCCTCTTCCTCCCATCTTTGATTTTCCATCATCATCATCATCATCATCATCATCATTCCAGCTTTTCTCCTGTTAGCTGTTCAGTCTTTATTAGTCTGCAGAATTCTGGATGGAACTATCAGTATTGACAACAGTTCTGAACCTGTGGTCATTCTGGATGGTTGTTGAACTGTCCGTATTGAAGTATCGACTGCTACTGAATATATGGTCGTGTGTGTGTGTGTGTGTGTGTGTGTGTGTGTGTGTGTGTGTGTGTGTGTGTTCGTGTGTCACATTCTTGTTGCTTTTGTTACATGTGTGTTCATTTTGGATTTTTCTTATACAAATAAAAATATGCTTTTCAATGCTCTCAACTGAAATACGTTTTTTACTTATAATTTTAACAGAACCAACCGGTCATGAAGTGAAGCAATACATTGGTACAATATATATATATCAACCAGAATGTTCAGTAAGACTTTAGATAAAATGTGAAATGAGAGATTTAAAATGTGAAATGAGAGATTTAAAATGTAATGTATCTGAGCCTTTGAGTTATTGTTGTAGATGACTAGATTTCAGTTTCTGGACTTTTGTTTTGAAGAGTTGTGTGTTGTGTTGTCTCAGGTGTACGAAGCTGCTATTCATAGTGTGTGTGAGAGCCTGTATGTGTGTTTTTTTTTAAGACTGGTCGTGTGTGTGTGTGTGTGTGTGTGTGTGTGTGTGTGTGTGTGTGTGTGTGTGTGTGTATATAACTGGGCCTAAGTAACTGAAACTGTTAACAGACCGGTCAAGGTGTTTCAATTAAACTACTGCCATTGAAAACCTGTTGACAAGTACTGAGTTTTATGGAGTTATTAAAATCTAAATTCTATATGTGGTGTCTGTCTTATTCACTATGATGTTGTGATATAACGACTGGGCCTCTGCTCGATAAATGTCTCGGTTTTTACTTTTGAGACTAGTGGGAGAGTAGGTGGCCTGTATAAAACCAGTACACTTTCTCTCCTCTGACTGAGGCACAGGTAAAGTGGATACATAATTAGTAGGGATGTCTTTTTTTTTTTCAAGACGATTCGATACGTTTGAAACAATTCAGTTTGATTAGAGCAACGAATCGATGCGATTCGATAAACTAACATTTCTTGTTTGTCAAACACTTTTATTTTCCCATTCTAAATTAAAATCTGCTGCCGATGGAGTTTCACGTGTTGGATCGGTCTGCCGTTATCCTACATTATCAGGACCAGAATGTCTTGATTCAGAAGGGGTTGGGTTAAATGCAGAAGACACGTTTCAGTTGAATTCAGTCAGTTGTCAGTGCCTTCGGAAAGTATTCAGACCCCTTGACTTTTTCCACATTTTGTTCGGTTACGGCCTTTTAAAATAGTTATTTCCCCATACCTTACCCACAATACCCCACAATGGCAAAGCAGAAACAGGTTTTTTGAAATACCCCATAATGACATCACAATACCCCATAATGACATCATAGTACCCCATAATGACATCATAGTACCCCATAATGACATCACAATACCCCATAATGATTAAGCAAAAACAGGTTTCTAAAAGTAAAAAAAAGAAATAAGTATTCAGACCCTTTACTCAGTACTTTGTTGAAGCACCTTTGACAGCGATTACAGCCTCAAGTCTTCTTGGGTATGACGCTACAAGCATGGCACACCTGTATTTGGGGAGTTTCTCCCACTCTTCTCTGCAGATCCTCTCAAGCTCTGTCAGGTTGGATGGGGAGCGTCGCTGCACAGCTATTTTCAGGTCTCTTCAGAGATGTTTGATCGGGTTCAAGTCTGGGTTCTGGCTGGGCCACTCAAGGACATTCAGAGACTTGTCCTGAAGCCACTCCTGCGTTGTCTTGGCTGTGTGCTTAGGGTCGTTGTCCTGTTGCCCCAGTCAGTTCCTAAGCGCTCTGGAGCAGGTTTTCATCAAGGATCGCTCTGTACTTTGCTTCGTTCATCTTTGCCTCGATCCTGACTAGTCTCCCAGTCCCTGCTGCTGAAAAACATCCCCACAGCATGATGCTGCCACCACCATACTTCACCATAGGGATGGTGCCATGTTTCCTCCAGACGTGACGCTTGGCATTCAGGCCAAAGAGTTCAATCTGGGTTTCATCAGACCAGAGAATCTTGTTTCTCATGGTCTCAGTCTTTAGGTGCCTTTTGGCAAACTCCTAGCGGGCTCTCCTGTACTTTTTACAGAGGAGTGTCTTCCATCTGGCCACTCTACCATAAAGGCCTGATTGGTGGAGTGCTGCAGAGATGGTTGTCCTTCTGGAAGGTTCTCCCATCTCCACAGAGGAACTCTAGAGCTCTGTCAGAGTGACCATGGGGTTCTTGTTCACCTCCCTGACCAAGGATTTTCTCCCTTGTTTGACCGGGCTGCCAGCTCTAGGAAGAGTCTTGGTGGTTACAAACTTCTTCCATTTAAGAATGATGGAGGCCACTGTGTTCTTGGGGACCTTCAATGCTGCAAACATTTTTGGGTTTTGGGATCCTCCCCCAGATCTGTACCTCGACACAATCCTGTCTCGGAGCTCTGCGGACAATTCCTTCGACCTCATGGCTTGTTTTTCTTGCTCTGACATGCACTGTCAACTGTGGGACATTTTATATAGACAGGTGTGTGCCTTTCCAAATCATGTCCAATCAATTGAATTCACCACAGGTGGACTCCAATCAAGTTGTAGAAACATCTCAAGGATGATCAATGGAAACAGGATGCACCTGAGGGTATAAGGTATTTCAGTCTTTTGTCTTTATGGGGTATTGTGATGTCATTATGGGGTATTGTGATGTCATTATGGGGTATTGTGATGTCATTATGGGGTATTGTGATGTCTTTATGGGGTATTGTGATGTCATGGGGTATTGTGATGTCATTATGGGGTATTGTGATGTCATTATGGGGTGTTGTGTGTAGATTGATGAGGATTTTTATTTATTTAATCCATTTTAGAATAAAGATGTAACGTAACAAAATGTGGAAAAAGTCAAAATACTGAATACTTTCCGAATACACCTCCCTTTCCTGACAAGTCACCAGAATGTCCTAACAAGGTAGGAATTAAAAAATATATCTAATTCATTTCATGTCCCGGATTTTGTTAAAATTCTATTTCAGGAAAGGGGGATACCTGGTCAGTTGTTCAACTGAAATGTGTCTTCCCATTTAACCCAACCCCTCTGAATCAGATTAGGCGATCCTTAATCGACTTCCACATCTTTGGCGACCAGGGAACAGGGTTAACTGCCTTGCTCAAGGGCAGAACATCAGATTGTTACCTTGTCAGCCCAACCACTAGGCTACCTGCAGGCCCTACTTACCCTGTGGGTTAAGGTTAAGAGGTTATCTGGAGTATCAGCATTTGTGGGTTCGATTACAGGCTCAAAATGGCCAGAAACAAATAACTTTCTTCTGAAACTCGTCAGTCTATTCTTGTTCTGAGAAAGGAAGGCTGTTCCATGCGAGAAATTGCCAAGAAACTGAAGATCTCGTACAACGCTGTGTACTACTCCCTTCACAGAACAGAGCAAACTGGCTCTAACCAGAATAGAAAGAGGAGTGGGAGGCCCCGGTGCACAACTAAGCAAGAGGACAAGTACAGTAGAGTGTCTAGTTTGAGAAACAGACGCCTCACAAGTCCTCAACTGGCAGCTTCATTAAATAGTACCCACAAAACAACAGTCTCAATGTCAACAGTGAAGAGGCGACTCCGGGATGCTGGCCTTCTTTGTTTTGTTTCTCATTTCTAGTATGATAAGGTGTTGTGTTTGGGTTTGTGTGTGTGTGTGTGTTTCTTCGTCTTCCGTCTCGATGTGTGTATGTGCTATATCTAGTATTTACTTTGTGATATTGGACTGCGGACACTCTCACCTCAACACACATAGCTCTATGAATGATTTCCCTCAACAAACAGCATCTCACACACACACACACATACTGAGATCGCAGATGAGGAAACACGTTTGTTTTACTATCCTTGTGAGGACCAAACATAAAAAATCCTCTTCTCTCTGACCCCTAACCCTTAACATAACCTAACCCCTTAATCCCAAAACATTAAACCTAACGCATAACCCATCACCCTAATTGTAAACCTAACCCTAAACCTAACCCCTAACCCTAACCCTAAACCTAACCCCTAACCCCTAAACCTAACCCCTAACCCTAACCCCTAAACCTAACACCTAACCCCTAACCCCTAAACCTATCGCCTAAACCTAACCCCTTACTCCTAACCCCTAAACCTAACCCCTAACCCTAACCCCTAACCCCTAACCCCTAACCCTAAAATAGCTATTTCCATTGTGGGGAAATGAATCCAGTTGTCAGAATTGTCCTTGTTTTACTATCCTTGTAGATGTGAGGACTTCTGTTCCCTACAAGGATAGAACCACCAAAAACACACACACTTTCACATGGACAACAGACTGAAAACAAAATACATTATTCAACACAGAGGAAAATTGGCAGGAGCCTACTATCATTGTGACACACATCTTATCACGTTAGTAAGGCCGCTGGTTCATTTTCCTACTGTGGACAGAGAGAACGGAGGATTGGATGATGCTCTAATCTCAAACGATATTGATCTTTTTACAATTCCAATTTTCATAACTATCTCCTCCTCCTTTCCCTCTGCTTCTCTTTCTATTTCTCTCTCTCTCACTCTATTCTCTCTCACTCTATTCTCTCTCTCTCTATTCTCTCTCTCTCTATTCTCTCTCTCTCTATTCTCTCTCTCTCTATTCTCTCTCTATTCTCTCTCTCTCTATTCTCTCTCACTCTATTCTCTCTCTCTATTCTCTCTTTCTCTATTCTCTCTCTCTATTCTCTCTCTCTCTATTCTCTCTCACTCTATTCTCTCTCTCTCTCTCACTCTATTCTCTCTCTCTCTATTCTCTCTCACTGTATTCTCTCTCACTCTATTCTCTCTCTCTCTATTCTCTCTCTCAATCTATTCAATTCATTTCAAGGGGCTATATTGGCATGGGAAACATATGTTAACATTGCCAAAGCAAGTGAAGTAGATAAATATACAAAAGTGAAATATTCTCTCACTCTCTTAGATATAAAGTAGCTACGTACCTCTCCCTCCCTCGTTCCTCCTTTTCTCCTCCTACCTCCTTCTCTCCTTCACTCTCTCTCTCTCCCTCGTTCCTCCTTTTCTCCTCCTACCTCCTTCTCTCCTTCACTCTCTCTCCCTCCCTCGTTCCTCCTTTTCTCCTCCTACCTCCTTCTCTCCTTCACTCTCTCCCTCGTTCCTCCTTTTCTCCTCCTACCTCCTTCTCTCCTTCACTCTCTCTCTCTCCCTCATTCCTCCTTTTCTCCTCCTACCTCCTTCTCTCCTTCACTCTCTCTCCCTCCCTCGTTCCTCCTTTTCTCCTCCTACCGCCTTCTCTCCTTCACTCTCTCTCCCTCCCTCGTTCCTCCTTTTCTCCTCCTACCTCCTTCTCTCCTTCACTCTCTCTCTCTCCCTCGTTCCTCCTTTTCTCCTCCTACCTCCTTCTCTCCTTCACTCTCTCTCCCTCCCTCGTTCCTCCTTTTCTCCTCCTACCTCCTTCTCTCCTTCACTCTCTCCCTCGTTCCTCCTTTTCTCCTCCTACCTCCTTCTCTCCTTCACTCTCTCCCTCGTTCCTCCTTTTCTCCTCCTACCTCCTTCTCTCCTTCACTCTCTCTCCCTCCCTGTTCCTCCTTTTCTCCTCCTACCGCCTTTCTCTCCTTCACTCTCTCTCCCTCCCTGTTCCTCCTTTTCTCCTCCTACCTCCTTCTCTCCTTCACTCTCTCTCTCTCCCTCGTTCCTCCTTTTCTCCTCCTACCTCCTTCTCTCCTTCACTCTCTCTCCCTCCCTCGTTCCTCCTTTTCTCCTCCTACCTCCTTCTCTCCTTCACTCTCTCTCTCCCTCGTTCCTCTTTCCTAAAACATCGCAAAGCAAATGTTATTCTATTAAAGAATCACACCTTTCTCTCCTCCCTCATGTGATCTCTTCCCTCCATCCCTCTCTCCTAAAACTGGGTGGAGGCCAACTTTCACTGTGGCCAGCTGGGTTTGTTAGCACCACTGAGATAACAGTTTTCAGAGAGTGAGAAGAGTAAAAGTTTGGTGTGTGTCTAACTCTCTCTGCTTCACCCTCTCCTTCTCACTTCTTCTCATGTCCTTCTCTCTGTCATCCTCTTGTCCTCTCCCTCTCTCCTGTCCTTCTCTCTGTCATCCTCCTGTCCTCTCCTCTCTCCTGTCCTTCTCTCTGTCATCCTCCTGTCCTCTCCTCTCTCCTGTCCTTCTCTCTGTCATCCTCGTGTCCTCTCCTCTCTCCTGTCCTTCTCTCTGTCATCCTCGTGTCCTCTCCTCTCTCCTGTCCTTCTCTCTGTCATCCTCGTGTCCTCTCCTCTCTCCTGTCCTTCTCTCTGTCATCCTCCTGTTGTCCTCTCTCCTGTCCTTCTCTCTGTCATCCTCCTGTTGTCCTCTCTCCTGTCCTTCTCTCTGTCATCCTCCTGTTGTCCTCTCTCCTGTCCTTCTCTCTGTCATCCTCCTGTTGTCCTCTCTCCTGTCCTTCTCTCTGTCATCCTCTTGTCCTCTCCCTCTCCTGTCCTTCTCTCTCCTTCTCTCTGTCATCCTCCTCTCTCCTGCCCCCTTCTCCCACATCAACAGATTTCAGGTGGAAGGCCACACCTCTCACTGTTTCCTAACCTTCTCTATTTAAACAATGGGTCCAGTAGAAGAAAAGAGAGGAACTAGAATGTATCCAGTGTGTCTGACGAGGAAGAGAGAGAAGAGGACATGTCACAGCCAGGACAACTCTAATCAGAAGAGGACATGTCACAGCCAGGACAACTCTAATCAGTGTGTCTGACGAGGAAGAGAGAGAAGAGGACATGTCACAGCTAGGACAACTCTAATCAGAAGAGGACATGTCAGCCAGGACAACTCTAATCAGAAGAGGACATGTCACAGCCAGGACAACTCTAATCAGAAGAGGACATGTCACAGCCAGGACAACTCTAATCAGTGTGTCTGACGAGGAAGAGAGAGAAGAGGACATGTCACAGCCAGGACAACTCTAATCAGAAAAGGACATGTCAGCCAGGACAACTCTAATCAGAAGAGGACATGTCAGCCAGGACAACTCTAATCAGTGTGTCTGTCCAGACTTGACTGTGCTTCTTGGTTTGTTCCATCTATTTGTTCCAGGTTTATATGAGTTGTAGCAGCAGCGGTATAGAAGGAGAGTGTCTGAGTCCGGCGGGGGGGGGTGGAAGCGGTGATGGTTCCAAACTCTGAAGTTGACAGATTCCTGTTCACAATATTTATTCTCTATCTGTGGTATCGCTCAATTCAATTCAAGGGGCTTTATTGACATGGGAAACATGTTTACATTGACAAAGCAAGTGAAGTAGATAATAAACAAAAGTGAAATAAACAATAACAAATGAACAGTAAACATTACACTCACATAAGATCCAAAATAATAAGAGACATTTCAACTGTCATATTATGTCTATATTCAGTGTTGTAACGATGTGCAAATAGTTTAAGTACAAAAGGGAAAATGAATAAACATAAATATGTGTTGTATTTACAATGGTGTTTGTTCTTCACTGGTTGCCCTTTTCTTGTGGCAACAGGTCACACATCTTGCTGCTGTGATGGAACACTGTGGTATTTCACCCAGTAGATATGGGAGTTTATCAACATTGGATTTGTTTTCGAATACTTTGTGGGTCTGTGTAATCTGAGGGAATTATGTGTCTCTAATATGGTCATACATTTGGCAGGAGGAAGTGCAGCTCAGTTTCCACCTCATTTTGTGGGCAGTGTGCACATAGCCTGTCTTCTCTTGAGAGCCAGGTCTGCCTACGGCGGCCTTTCTCAATAACAAGGCTATGCTCACTGAGTCTGTACATAGTCAAAGCTTTCCTTAATGCTGGGTCAGTCACAGTGGTCAGGTATTCTGCCACTGTGTACTCTCTGTTTAGGGCCAGATAGCATTCTAGTTTGCTAGAGTCTCAATTTGGTGTTTGTCCCATTTTGTGAATTCTTGGTTGGCGAGCGGACCCCAGACCTCACAACCATAAAGGGCAATGGGTTCTATAACTGATTAAAGTATTTTTAGCCAGATCCTAATTGGTATGTCGAATTTTATGTTCCTTTTGATGGCATAGAAGGCCCTTCTTGCCTTGTCTCTCAGATCGTTCACAGCTTTGTGGAAGTTACCTGTGGCGCTGATGTTTAGGCCGAGGTATGTATCGTTTTTTGTGTGCTCTAGGGCAACGGTGTCTAGATGGAATTTGTATTTGTGGTTCTGGCAACTGGACCTTTTTTGGAACACATTTATTTTGGTCTTACTGAGATTTACTGTCAGGGCCCAGGTCTGACAGAATCTGTGCAGAAGATCTAGGTGCCGCTGTAGGCCCTCCTTGGTTGGGGACAGAAGCACCAGATCATCAGCAAACAGTAGACATTTGACTTCAGATTCTAGTAGGGTGAGGCCGGGTGCTGCAGACTGTTCTAGTGCCCTCACCAATTCATTGATATAAATGTTGAAGAGGGTGGGGCTCAAGCTGCATCCTTGTCTCACCCCACGGCCCCGTGGAAAGAAAGGTGTGTTTTTTTTGCCAATTTTAACCGGCAACTTGTTGTTTGTGTTCATGGATTTTATAATGTCGTATGTTTTTCCCCCAACACCACTTTCCATCAATTTGTACAGCAGACCCTCACGCCAAATTGAGTCTAAAGCTTTTTTGAAGTCAACCAAGCATGAGAAGACTTTGTTTTTGTTTGTTTGTTTGTCAATTAGGGTGTGCAGGGTGAATACGTGGTCTGTCGTATGGTAATTTGGTAAAAAGCCAATTTGACATTTGCTCAGTACATTGTTTTCACTGAGGAAATGTACGAGTCTGCTGTTAATGATAATGCAGAGGATTTTCCCAAGATTTTTTTATACTTTTGTGGATTGGGGTGATCAGTCCTTGGTTCCAAATATTGGGGAAGATGCCAGAGCTGAGGATGATGTTGAAGAGTTTAAGTATAGCCAATTGGAATATGTTGTCTGTATATTTTATTATTTCATTGAGGATACCATCATCACCACAGGCCTTTTTGGGTTGGAGGGTTTGTATTTTGTCCTGTAGTTAATTCAATGTAATTGGAGAATCCAGTGGGTTCTGTTGGTCTTTAATAGTTGATTCTAAGATTTGTATTTGATCATGTATATGTTTTTGCTGTTTGTTCTTTGTTATAGAGTCAAAAAGATTGGAGAAGTGGTTTATCCACACATCTCTGGATTCTTCAATTACATTGAGCTGATTTCTGACGTGCTGTTCCTTCTTTTTCCGTAGTGTATTTCTCTATTGTTTTAGTGATTCACCATAGTGAAGGCGTAGACTCAGGTTTTCTGGGTCTCTGTGTTTTTGGTTGGACAGGTTTCTCAATTTCTTTCTTAGGTTTTTGCGTTCTTCATCAAACCGTTTCTCAATTTTCTTAATTTTCTTAGGTTGTCTGCTTGACATTTTTAGATTTGATAGGGAAGCTGCGAAGTCAAATATACTGTTTAGGTTTTCTACTGCCAGATTTACTCCTTCACTATTTCTTTCTCCCTATATACCTTGCTCTCGTTCTCCTTTCCTCATCTCTCTCCTCTATCGTTCTCCTTTCCTCATCTCTCTCCTCTCTCGTTCTCCTTTCTTCATCTCTCTCTCCTCTATCGTTCTCCTTTCCTCATCTCTCTCCTCTCTCGTTCTCCTTTCTTCATCTCTCTCCTCTCTCGTTCTCCTTTCCTCATCTCTCTCCTCTATCGTTCTCCTTTCCTCATCTCTCTCCTCTATCGTTCTCCTTTCCTCATCTCTCTCCTCTCTCGTTCTCCTTTCTTCATCTCTCTCCTCTCTCGTTCTCCTTTCCTCATCTCTCTCCTCTATCGTTCTCCTTTCCTCATCTCTCTCCTCTATCGTTCTCCTTTCCTCATCTCTCTCCTCTCTCGTTCTCCTTTCTTCATCTCTCTCTCCTCTATCGTTCTCCTTTCCTCATCTCTCTCCTCTCTCGTTCTCCTTTCTTCATCTCTCTCCTCTCTCGTTCTCCTTTCCTCATCTCTCTCCTCTCTCGTTCTCCTTTCCTCATCTCTCTCTCCTCTCTCGTTCTCCTTTCTTCATCTCTCTCTCCTCTCGTTCTCCTTTCCTCATCTCTCTCTCCTCTCTCGTTCTCCTTTCCTCATCTCTCTCTCTCTCCCTTTCACTCTCTCTCGCTCTCTCTCTCGCTCTCTCTCTCTCTCTCCTCACGTCATGGGTGGGAAATGGGTAATCTTATGAGAATGCATGTGAGACACACATTCACACTATTTTCTTATGAGTCATAACGTATTAGAATCCATTCAGTTTTTATTCAAAACAAACTGTTATCTTGGCAAGAGATAGCTGCACTTGTTGACTGGGGACGTTAGAAAAGAGACAGAACAGAGACAGAGAGCTGAATATAGCTGTTGTACATTTAAAGAGAGAACAAAGTGTGTCACATGGACATTTGGTCCTCAGGGAGTTTCTCGGAATGCAAATAGATCTCTGTGAACACACACTGGTACACTGGTACACACTGGTACACACTGGTACACACTGGTACACTGGTACACACTGGTACACTGGTACACTGGTACACACTGGTACACTGGTACACACTGGTACACACTGGTACACACTGGTACACTGGTACACACTGGTACACACTTGTACACTGGTACACACTGGTACACTGGTACACACTGGTACACTGGTACACACTGGTACACTGGTACACTGGAACACACTGGAACACACTGGTATACACTGGTACACACTGGTACACTGGTACACACTGGTACACACTGGTACACTGGTACACTGGTACACACTGGTACACTGGTACACACTGGTACACACTGGCACACACTGGTACACACTGGTACACACTGGTACACTGGTACACACTGGTACACACTGGTACACACTGGTACACACTGGTACACTGGTACACACTGGTAAACACTGGTACACACTGGTACACTGGTACACACTGGTACACACTGGTACACTGGTACACACTGGTACACACTGGTACACTGGTACACTGGTACACACTGGTACACTGGAACACACTGGTACACACTGGTACACACTGGTACACTGGTACACACTGGTACACACTGGTACACACTGGTACACTGGTACACTGGTACACACTGGTACACTGGTACACTGGTACACACTGGTACACTGGTACACACTGGTACACACTGGTACACTGGCACACACTGGTACACACTGGTACACACTGGTACACACTGGTACACTGGCACACACTGGTACACACTGGTACACTGGTACACACTGGTACACACTGCTGCTACTGTCTGTTTATTATCTATACATAGTCACTTTACCCCTACCTACATGTACACTGCTGCTACTGTCTGTTTATTATCTATACATAGTCACTTTACCCCTACCTACATGTACACTGCTGCTACTGGCTGTTTATTATCTATACATAGTCACTTTACCCCTACCTACATGTACACTGCTGCTACTGTCTGTTTATTATCTATACATAGTCACTTCACCCCTACCTACATGTACACTGCTGCTACTCTCTGTTTATTATCTATACATAGTCACTTCACCCCTACCTACATGTACACTGCTGCTACTGTCTGTTTATTATCTATACATAGTCACTTTACCCCTACCTACATGTACACTGCTGCTACTCTCTGTTTATTATCTATACATAGTCACTTCACCCCTACCTACATGTACACTGCTGCTACTGTCTGTTTATTATCTATACATAGTCACTTTACCCCTACCTACATGTACACTGCTGCTACTGTCTGTTTATTATCTATACATAGTCACTTTACCCCTACCTACATGTACACTGCTGCTACTGTCTGTTTATTATCTATACATAGTCACTTCACCCCTACCTACATGTACACTGCTGCTACTGTCTGTTTATTATCTATACATAGTCACTTCACCCCTACCTACATGTACACTGCTGCTACTGTCTGTTTATTATCTATACATAGTCACTTTACCCCTACCTACATGTACACTGCTGCTACTGTCTGTTTATTATCTATACATAGTCACTTTACCCCTACCTACATGTACACTGCTGCTACTGTCTGTTTATTATCTATACATAGTCACTTCACCCCTACCTACATGTACACTGCTGCTACTGTCTGTTTATTATCTATACATAGTCACTTTACCCCTACCTACATGTACACTGCTGCTACTGTCTGTTTATTATCTATACATAGTCACTTTACCCCTACCTACATGTACACTGCTGCTACTGTCTGTTTATTATCTATACATAGTCACTTTACCCTACCTACATGTACACTGCTGCTACTGGCTGTTTATTATCTATACATAGTCACTTTACCCCTACCTACATGTACACTGCTGCTACTGTCTGTTTATTATCTATACATAGTCACTTCACCCCTACCTACATGTACACTGCTGCTACTCTCTGTTTATTATCTATACATAGTCACTTCACCCCTACCTACATGTACACTGCTGCTACTGTCTGTTTATTATCTATACATAGTCACTTTACCCCTACCTACATGTACACTGCTGCTACTCTCTGTTTATTATCTATACATAGTCACTTCACCCCTACCTACATGTACACTGCTGCTACTGTCTGTTTATTATCTATACATAGTCACTTTACCCCTACCTACATGTACACTGCTGCTACTGTCTGTTTATTATCTATACATAGTCACTTCACCCCTACCTACATGTACACTGCTGCTACTCTCTGTTTATTATCTATACATAGTCACTTCACCCCTACCTACATGTACACTGCTGCTACTCTCTGTTTATTATCTATACATAGTCACTTTACCCCTACCTACATGTACACTGCTGCTACTGTCTGTTTATTATCTATACATAGTCACTTTACCCCTACCTACATGTACACTGCTGCTACTGTCTGTTTATTATCTATACATAGTCACTTCACCCCTACCTACATGTACACTGCTGCTACTGTCTGTTTATTATCTATACATAGTCACTTTACCCCTACCTACATGTACACTGCTGCTACTCTCTGTTTATTATCTATACATAGTCACTTTACCCCTACCTACATGTACACTGCTGCTACTGTCTGTTTATTATCTATACATAGTCACTTCACCCCTACCTACGTGTGCACTGCTGCTACTGTCTGTTTATTATCTATACATAGTCACTTTACCCCTACCTACATGTACACTGCTGCTACTGTCTGTTTATTATCTATACATAGTCACTTTACCCCTACCTACATGTACACTGCTGCTACTGTCTGTTTATTATCTATACATAGTCACTTTACCCCTACCTACATGTACACTGCTGCTACTGTCTGTTTATTATCTATACATAGTCACTTCACCCCTACCTACATGTACACTGCTGCTACTGTCTGTTTATTATCTATACATAGTCACTTTACCCCTACCTACATGTACACTGCTGCTACTGTCTGTTTATTATCTATACATAGTCACTTCACCCCTACCTACATGTACACTGCTGCTACTGTCTGTTTATTATCTATACATAGTCACTTTACCCCTACCTACATGTACACTGCTGCTACTGTCTGTTTATTATCTATACATAGTCACTTCACCCCTACCTACATGTACACTGCTGCTACTGTCTGTTTATTATCTATACATAGTCACTTCACCCCTACCTACATGTACACTGCTGCTACTGTCTGTTTATTATCTATACATAGTCACTTTACCCCTACCTACATGTACACTGCTGCTACTGTCTGTTTATTATCTATACATAGTCACTTCACCCCTACCTACATGTACACTGCTGCTACTGTCTGTTTATTATCTATACATAGTCACTTTACCCCTACCTACATGTACACTGCTGCTACTGTCTGTTTATTATCTATACATAGTCACTTTACCCCTACCTACATGTACACTGCTGCTACTGTCTGTTTATTATCTATACATAGTCACTTCACCCCTACCTACATGTACACTGCTGCTACTGTCTGTTTATTATCTATACATAGTCACTTTACCCCTACCTACATGTACACTGCTGCTACTGTCTGTTTATTATCTATACATAGTCACTTCACCCCTACCTACATGTACACTGCTGCTACTGTCTGTTTATTATCTATACATAGTCACTTTACCCCTACCTACATGTACACATTACCTCAACTAACCTGTTCCCCTCCACATTGACTCTGTACCGGTACCCCCTGTATATAGCCTCCACATTGACTCTGTGCAGGTACCCCCTGTATATAGTCTCCACATTGACTCTGTGCAGTACCCCCTGTATATAGCCTCCACATTGACTCTGTACCGGTACCCCCTGTATATAGCCTCCACATTGACTCTGTGCAGGTACCCCTGTATATAGCCTCCACATTGACTCTGTGCAGTACCCCCTGTATATAGCCTCCACATTGACTCTGTGCAGTACCCCCTGTATATAGTCTCCACATTGACTCTGTGCAGTACCCCCTGTATATAGCCTCCACATTGACTCTGTGCAGTACCCCCTGTATATAGCCTCCACATTGACTCTGTACCGGTACCCCCTGTATATAGCCTCCACATTGACTCTGTACAGTACCCCCTGTATATAGTCTCCACATTGACTCTGTACCGTAACACCCTGTATATAGTCTCCACATTGACTCTGTGCAGTACCCCCTGTATATAGCCTCCACATTGACTCTGTGCAGTACCCCCTGTATATAGCCTCCACATTGACTCTGTACCGTAACACCCTGTATATAGTCTCCACATTGACTCTGTGCAGGTACCCCTGTATATAGCCTCCACATTGACTCTGTACCGTAACACCCTGTATATAGTCTCCACATTGACTCTGTGCAGTACCCCCTGTATATAGCCTCCACATTGACTCTGTGCAGGACCCCTGTATATAGCCTCCACATTGACTCTGTGCAGGTACCCCTGTATATAGCCTCCACATTGACTCTGTGCAGTACCCCTGTATATAGCCTCCACATTGACTCTGTGCCGGTACCCCCTGTATATAGCCTCCACATTGACTCTGTGCAGTACCCCCTGTATATAGCCTCCACATTGACTCTGTGCAGTACCCCCTGTATATAGCCTCCACATTGACTCTGTACAGGTACCCCTGTATATAGCCTCCACATTGACTCTGTACCGGTACCCCCTGTATATAGCCTCCACATTGACTCTGTGCAGTACCCCCTGTATATAGCCTCCACATTGACTCTGTACCGGTACCCCCTGTATATAGTCTCCACATTGACTCTGTACCGGTACCCCCTGTATATAGCCTCCACATTGACTCTGTACCGGTACCCCCTGTATATAGCCTCCACATTGACTCTGTACCGTACCCCCTGTATATAGCCTCCACATTGACTCTGTACCGGTACCCCCTGTATATAGTCTCCACATTGACTCTGTACCGTAACACCCTGTATATAGTCTCCACATTGACTCTGTACCGGTACCCCCTGTATATAGCCTCCACATTGACTCTGTACCGGTACCCCCTGTATATAGCCTCCACATTGACTCTGTACCGTAACACCCTGTATATAGTCTCCACATTGACTCTGTACCGGTACCCCCTGTATATAGCCTCCACATTGACTCTGTACCGTAACACCCTGTATATAGTCTCCACATTGACTCTGTGCAGTACCCCCTGTATATAGCCTCCACATTGACTCTGTGCAGGACCCCCTGTATATAGCCTCCACATTGACTCTGTGCAGGTACCCCCTGTATATAGCCTCCACATTGACTCTGTACCGGTACCCCCTGTATATAGCCTCCACATTGACTCTGTACCGGTACCCCTGTATATAGCCTCCACATTGACTCTGTGCAGTACCCCCTGTATATAGCCTCCACATTGACTCTGTGCAGGTACCCCCTGTATATAGCCTCCACATTGACTCTGTGCAGGTACCCCCTGTATATAGCCTCCACATTGACTCTGTGCAGTACCCCCTGCATATAGCCTCCACATTGACTCTGTACCGTAACACCCTGCATATAGCCTCCACATTGACTCTGTGCAGGTACCCCCTGTATATAGCCTCCACATTGACTCTGTGCAGTACCCCTGTATATAGCCTCCACATTGACTCTGTACAGTACCCCCTGTATATAGCCTCCACATTGACTCTGTACTGGTACCCCCTGTATATAGCCTCCACATTGACTCTGTGCAGGTACCCCTGTATATAGCCTCCACATTGACTCTGTGCAGTACCCCCTGTATATAGCCTCCACATTGACTCTGTACAGTACCCCCTGTATATAGCCTCCACATTGACTCTGTGCAGTACCCCCTGTATATAGCCTCCACACTGACTCAGTGCAGTACCCCCTGTATATAGCCTCCACATTGACTCTGTGCAGTACCCCCTGTATATAGCCTCCACATTGACTCTGTACCGGTACCTCCTGTATATAGCCTCCACATTGACTCTGTGCCGGTACCCCCTGTATATAGCCTCCACATTGACTCTGTACCGGTACCCCCTGTATATAGCCTCCACATTGACTCTGTACCGGTACCCCCTGTATATAGCCTCCACATTGACTCTGTGCAGTACCCCCTGTATATAGTCTCCACATTGACTCTGTGCAGGTACCCCCTGTATATAGCCTCCACATTGACTCTGTACCGGTACCCCCTGTATATAGTCTCCACATTGACTCTGTACCGGTACCCCCTGTATATAGCCTCCACATTGACTCTGTACCGTACCCCCTGTATATAGCCTCCACACTGACTCTGTACCGGTACCCTGTATATAGCCTACACATTGACTCAGTACCGGTACCCCCTGTATATAGCCTCCACATTGACTCTGTACCGGTACCCCCTGTATATAGCCTCCACACTGACTCTGTACCGGTACCCCCTGTATATAGTCTCCACATTGACTCTGTGCAGGTACCCCCTGTATATAGCCTCCACATTGACTCTGTGCAGTACCCCCTGTATATAGCCTCCACACTGACTCTGTACAGGTACCCCCTGTATATAGCCTCCACATTGACTCTGTACAGTACCCCCTGTATATAGCCTCCACACTGACTCAGTACCGTAACACCCTGTATATAGTCTCCACATTGACTCTGTACAGTACCCCCTGTATATAGCCTCCACATTGACTCTGTACCGGTACCCCCCCTGTATATAGCCTCCACATTGACTCTGTACCGGTACCCCCTGTATATAGCCTCCACATTGACTCTGTACCGGTACCCCCTGTATATAGCCTCCACATTGACTCAGTACCGGTACCCCCTGTATATAGCCTCCACACTGACTCGGTACCGGTACCCCCTGTATATAGCCTCCACACTGACTCGGTACCGTAACACCCTGTATATAGTCTCCACATTGACTCAGTACAGTACCCCTGTATATAGCCTCCACACTGACTCGGTGCAGTACCCCTGTATATAGCCTCCACACTGACTCGGTGCAGTACCCCCTGTATATAGCCTCCACACTGACTCAGTACCGGTACCCCCTGTATATAGCCTCCACATTGACTCTGTACCGGTACCCCCTGTATATAGCCTCCACATTGACTCAGTACCGGTACCCCCTGTATATAGCCTCCACATTGACTCTGTACCGGTACCCCCTGTATATAGCCTCCACACTGACTCTGTGCAGTACCCCTGTATATAGTCTCCACATTGACTCTGTACCGGTACCCCTGTATATAGCCTCCACATTGACTCTGTGCAGGTACCCCCTGTATATAGCCTCCACACTGACTCTGTACCGGTACCCCCTGTATATAGCCTCCACATTGACTCTGTACCGGTACCCCCTGTATATAGCCTCCACACTGACTCGGTACCGTAACACCCTGTATATAGTCTCCACATTGACTCTGTGCAGTACCCCCTGTATATAGCCTCCACATTGACTCTGTACAGTACCCCCTGTATATAGCCTCCACATTGACTCTGTACCGGTACCCCTGTATATAGCCTCCACATTGACTCTGTACCGTACCCCCTGTATATAGCCTCCACATTGACTCAGTACCGGTACCCCCTGTATATAGCCTCCACACTGACTCAGTGCAGTACCCCTGTATATAGCCTCCACACTGACTCGGTACCGTAACACCCTGTATATAGTCTCCACATTGACTCAGTACCGGTACCCCCTGTATAT
Source organism: Brachymystax lenok tsinlingensis (assembly GCA_030435695.1). NCBI lineage: Eukaryota > Metazoa > Chordata > Actinopteri > Salmoniformes > Salmonidae > Brachymystax > Brachymystax lenok. The sequence continues at coordinate 25,258,182 of CM059798.1, forward strand.
AGCCTCCACACTGACTCGGTACCGGTACCCCCTGTATATAGCCTCCACACTGACTCGGTACCGGTACCCCCTGTATATAGCCTCCACACTGACTCGGTACCGGTACCCCCTGTATATAGCCTCCACATTGACTCTGTACCGGTACCCCCTGTATATAGCCTCCACACTGACTCTGTGCAGGTACCCCCTGTATATAGCCTCCACATTGACTCTGTGCAGGTACCCCTGTATATAGCCTCCACATTGACTCTGTACCGGTACCCCTGTATATAGCCTCCACATTGACTCTGTGCAGTACCCCCTGTATATAGCCTCCACACTGACTCGGTACCGGTACCCCCTGTATATAGTCTCCACATTGACTCTGTACCGGTACCCCCTGTATATAGCCTCCACATTGACTCTGTACAGTACCCCCTGTATATAGCCTCCACATTGACTCTGTGCAGTACCCCCTGTATATAGCCTCCACATTGACTCTGTACAGTAACCCTGTATATAGCCTCCACATTGACTCTGTACAGTAACCCCTGTATATAGCCTCCACATTGACTCTGTGCAGTACCCCCTGTACATAGCCTCCACATTGACTCTGTACCGGTACCCCCTGTATATAGCCTCCACATTGACTCTGTACAGTAACCCCTGTATATAGCCTCCACATTGACTCTGTACAGTAACCCCTGTATATAGCCTCCACATTGACTCTGTGCAGTACCCCCTGTACATAGCCTCCACATTGACTCTGTACCGGTACCCCCTGTATATAGCCTCCACATTGACTCTGTACCGTAACACCCTGTATATAGTCTCCACATTGACTCAGTACAGTACCCCCTGTATATAGCCTCCACACTGACTCGGTGCAGTACCCCCTGTATATAGCCTCCACACTGACTCAGTACCGGTACCCCCTGTATATAGCCTCCACACTGACTCAGTGCAGTACCCCCTGTATATAGCCTCCACACTGACTCAGTACCGGTACCCCCTGTATATAGCCTCCACACTGACTCAGTGCAGTACCCCCTGTATATAGCCTCCACATTGACTCTGTACCGGTACCCCCTGTATATAGCCTCCACACTGACTCTGTACCGGTACCCCCTGTATATAGCCTCCACATTGACTCTGTACCGTACCCCTGTATATAGCCTCCACATTGACTCTGTACCGTACCCCTGTATATAGCCTCCACATTGACTCTGTGCAGTACCCCCTGTATATAGCCTCCACACTGACTCGGTACAGTACCCCCTGTATATAGTCTCCACATTGACTCTGTGCAGTACCCCCTGTATATAGCCTCCACATTGACTCTGTGCAGTACCCCCTGTATATAGCCTCCACATTGACCCTGTACCGGTACCCCCTGTATATAGCCTCCACATTGACTCTGTACGGTACCCCCTGTATATAGCCTCCACATTGACTCTGTACCGGTACCCCTGTATATAGCCTCCACATTGACTCTGTACCAGTACCCCCTGTATATAGCCTCCACATTGACTCTGTGCAGTACCCCCTGTATATAGCCTCCACATTGACTCTGTACCGGTACCCCTGTATATAGCCTCCACATTGACTCTGTACCGGTACCCCCTGTATATAGTCTCCACATTGACTCTGTACCGGTACCCCCTGTATATAGTCTCCACATTGACTCTGTGCCGGTACCCCCTGTATATAGTCTCCACATTGACTCTGTGCAGGTACCCCCTGTATATAGTCTCCACATTGACTCTGTACAGTACCCCCTGTATATAGCCTCCACATTGACTCTGTGCAGTACCCCCTGTATATAGCCTCCACATTGACTCTGTGCAGTACCCCCTGTATATAGCCTCCACATTGACTCTGTACCGGTACCCCCTGTATATAGTCTCCACATTGACTCTGTACAGTACCCCCTGTATATAGCCTCCACATTGACTCTGTGCAGTACCCCTGTATATAGCCTCCACATTGACTCTGTGCAGTACCCCCTGTATATAGCCTCCACACTGACTCGGTACCGGTACCCCCTGTATATAGTCTCCACATTGACTCTGTACAGTACCCCCTGTATATAGCCTCCACATTGACTCTGTACCGGTACCCCCTGTATATAGCCTCCACATTGACTCTGTACCGGTACCCCTGTATATAGCCTCCACATTGACTCTGTACCGGTACCCCTGTATATAGCCTCCACATTGACTCTGTGCAGGTACCCCCTGTATATAGCCTCCACATTGACTCTGTACCGGTACCCCCTGTATATAGTCTCCACATTGACTCTGTACTGTACCCCTGTATATAGTCTCCACATTGACTCTGTGCAGTACCCCCTGTATATAGTCTCCACATTGACTCTGTACAGGTACCCCCTGTATATAGTCTCCACATTGACTCTGTGCAGTACCCCCTGTATATAGCCTCCACATTGACTCTGTACAGGTACCCCCTGTATATAGCCTCCACATTGACTCTGTACCGGTACCCCCTGTATATAGCCTCCACATTGACTCTGTACCGGTACCCCCTGTATATAGCCTCCACATTGACTCTGTACCGGTACCCCCTGTATATAGCCTCCACATTGACTCTGTACCGGTACCCCCTGTATATAGCCTCGTTATTGTCATTTTATTGTGTTACTTTTTATAATTTTTTACTGTAGTTGATCTGGTAAATATCTTCTAATCTCTTCTTGAACTGACCTGTTGATTAAGGGCTTGTTAGTCAGCATTTCACTGTAAGGTCTACACCTGTTGTATTCGGCGCATGTGACAAATAAAGTTTGATTTGAATAAAGAATAATTAACTAGGAAGTCGGGGCACCAAGGAAAATCTTCAGATTACAAAGTTATAATTTTCCTAATATAACTTTTCAGATAATTTAATATCTGATCAATTAGTCTTCTAATTAATGAATTATTCTTTACCTCACGTCAGTCTCATTCCGAACGTCGTAAATTGTTGGTTATCTGCACGAACCCAGTCTTTACTATGAATCATCCATACATCGATTGTCTCAATCATTTATTTACTAACTAACTAAATAATCACAGAAATGCATAAACAAACAAACAGTAGATATGGTTACAAGGAAATGATAGGGGATGTTTCCCTAGTGGGCTAAGCCGGTATGACGGCTTGGTGGACATAAGGGAAGTGGGTGTGGACTGAGAAAGGCGGGAATTACACAAATGAGTCACTACACAGTTGATCATTATATTCATTGAAATGCTAATCCTTTGCACATGAACGCTCACTCATTCGGGAATAATTACAATCAATATATATTTACGAGATGGGGGGAGAGATGGGGGGGGAGAGAGATGGGGGGAAAGGAGAGAGATGGGGGGAGAGAGATGGGGGGAGATGGGGGGAGAGAGAGATGGGGGGAGAGAGATGAGATGGGAGAGATGAGGGAGAGATGGAGAGAGAGAGATGGGGGAGAAATGGGAGGAGAGAGATGGGGGGAGAGATGGAGGGAGAGAGATGGGGGAAGGAGAGAGATAGAGGGGAGAGAGAGATGGGGGAAGGAGAGAGATGGGGAGAGAGATGGGGGAAGGAGAGAGATGGGGGAAGGAGAGAGATGGGGGGAGAGAGATGGAGAGATGGGGAGAGAGATGAGAGAGAGAGATAGAGGAGAGAGAGAGGAGAGGAGAGAGAGAGATGGGGGAGAGATAGAGATAGAGGGAGATAGAGGGAGATAGAGAGGAGAGATGGGGGGAGAGATGGGGGAGAGAGAGATGGGAGAGGAGAGATGGGGAGAGAGAGAGAGAGATAGAGAGAGGGGAGAGAGAGATGGGGGAGAGAGAGAGAGATGGAGAGAGATGGGGGAGAGAGATGGGGGGGAGAGAGATGGGGGGAGAGAGATGAGAGAGAGGGAGAGAGATAGAGGGAGAGAGATGGGAGAGAGAGAGAGAGAGAGATGGGGGGAGAGAGAGATGGGGGAGAGAGATGGGGGGAAGGAGAGAGATGGGGAGGAGAGAGATGGGGGAGAGAGAGAGATGGGGGGAGAGAGAGAGAGGGAGAGAGAGATGGGGGAGAGATGGGGGGAGAGAGATGGGGGAGAGAGATGGGGGAGAGATGGGGAGAGATGGGAGGGAGAGAGATGGGGGAGAGGAGAGATGGGGGAAGGAGATAGATGGGGGGAGAGATGGGGAGAGATGGAGAGATGGGAGAGATGGGGAGAGAGGGGAGGAGAGAGATGGGGGAGAAGAAGTTGTCCTCTCTGAATCTCTCTCTCTCATCCAGAAGAGCAATAAACCACAGGTGCTTTCGTTATGAAGAAAACACAAAACATACGGCTCTGTTCTTTGTTTCGTTTTTCAGTTGTATTTTTCAGACGATAACACCAGCCGGGAAACATTACATCATGGATGGATGGATGGAGAGAGAGAGAGAGAGAGGGGGTTGGGGAGAGTGTGCGATACTGAGAGAGAGATGGAGAGAGAGAGTAGGGAGGAAGAAAGAAAGAGAGATGGAAACAGTCATTAGAGATGAGGAAAGGTCTCACCTCATTAACTCTATAATACTGAGAAAATATACATACTAAATGGAACTGTGTGAGACAGTGTGTTTGTGTGACAGTGTGTGTGACAGTGTGTGTGTGTGTGTGTGACAGTGTGTGTGTGTGTGTGTGACAGTGTGTGTGTGTGTGTGTGTGTGTGTGTGTGTGTGTGTGACAGTGTGTGTGTGACAGTGTGTGTGTGTGTGACAGTGTGTGACAGTGTGTGTGTGTGTGACAGTGTGTGTGTGTGTGACAGTGTGTGTGACAGTGTGTGTGTGTGTGTGTGACAGTGTGTGTGTGTGTGTGTGTGTGTGTGTGTGTGTGTGTGTGTGTGACAGTGTGTGTGTGACAGTGTGTTTGTGTGACAGTGTGTGTGTGTGTTTGTGTGACAGTGTGTGTGTTTGTGTGACAGTGTGTGTGTTTGTGTGACAGTGTGTGACAGTGTGTGTGTGTGTGTGTGTGTGTGACAGTGTGTGTGTGTGTGACAGTGTGTGTGTGTGTGTGAGACAGTGTGTTTGTGTGACAGTGTGTGTGTGTGTGTGTGTGACAGTGTGTGTGTGTGACAGTGTGTGTGTGTGTGTGACAGTGTGTTTGTGTGACAGTGTGTGTGTGTGTGACAGTGTGTGTGTGTTTGTGTGACAGTGTGTGTGTTTGTGTGACAGTGTGTGACAGTGTGTGTGTGTGTGACAGTGTGTGTGTGACAGTGTGTGTGTGACAGTGTGTGTGTGTGTGACAGTGTGTGTGACAGTGTGTGTGTGTGTGACAGTGTGTGTGTGTGTGTGTGTGACAGTGTGTGTGTGTGACAGTGTGTGTGTGTGACAGTGTGTGTGTGTGTGACAGTGTGTGTGACAGTGTGTGTGTGTGTGTGACAGTGTGTGTGTGTGTGTGACAGTGTGTGACAGTGTGTGTGTGTGACAGTGTGTGTGTGTGTGACAGTGTGTGTGTGTGTGTGACAGTGTGTGTGACAGTGTGTGTGTGTGTGTGACAGTGTGTGTGTGTGTGTGACAGTGTGTGACAGTGTGTGTGTGTGACAGTGTGTGTGTGACAGTGTGTGTGTGTGTGACAGTGTGTGACAGTGTGTGTGTGTGACAGTGTGTGTGTGTGTGACAGTGTGTGTGTGTGTGTGACAGTGTGTGTGACAGTGTGTGTGTGTGTGTGACAGTGTGTGTGTGTGACAGTGTGTGTGTGTGTGTGTGTGTGTGTGTGTGTGTGTGTGTGTGTGTGTGTGTGTGTGTGTGTGTGTGTGTGTGTGTGTGTGTGACAGTGTGTGTGTGTGTGTGTGACAGTGTGTGTGACAGAGAGAGAAACGGTATAATAGTACTTTATTTGCACTCAGGTCTCAAACTCGATACAGTAACGACAGACAGCGTCTCAAATGGCATCCTATTCCCTATAGTGTACTACTAGCCATAAACACAATTTACCCAATCCGGGACAAGTAGAGTGAGCGACACTCCCTTCACCGTGACCGACGAGTAGAGCGAAAAGGCTTCCGTCTGGGACGGAGCCCAGTACTAGGTATCTACGGGGCTTTTCTGCAGCGTCCTCACTTCAGTCTCTCAACTGTGATACAATTATTATTAGAAAAACAAAACAGCAACACAACAGGTCCCCACTCTAATAGGTCAAGGGTCAGGAACAGAACTAACGGTGGACTAAGGTAGGACACGCTTCTTCTTTTACTAAATCCATATTTCTCCAAAAACATTTCTGGAGGGGGAAGAGTGAGAGAGAGAGTGAGAGAGAGAGTGAGAGAGAGACAGAGAGAGAGAGAGAGAGAGACAGAGAGAGAGAGAGAGAGAGAGAGAGAGAGAGAGAGAGAGAGAGAGAGAGAGAGAGAGAGAGAGAGAGAGAGAGAGAGACAGAGAGAGAGAGAGAGAGAGAGAGAGAGAGAGAGAGACAGAGAGAGAGAGAGAGAGAGAGAGAGAGACAGAGAGAGAGAGAGAGAGAGAGAGAGAGAGAGAGAGAGAGAGAGAGAGAGAGAGAGAGAGAGAGAGAGAGAGAGAGAGAGAGAGAGAGAGAGAGAGAGAGAGAGAGAGAGAGAGACAGAGACAGAGACAGAGAGAGAGACAGAGAGAGAGAGAGAGAGAGAGAGAGAGAGAGAGAGAGAGAGAGGAAAGTTCAAGTACAGAGAGATGAAGGAGCGGACAACAGAACACTGACTTAGTCTCTCTCCTCTAATTGGTTCATCCGTTTATCTATTTCCTCTTTTTCCTCGTCCTTTTTGTTCTTGGTCCCCGAGGCCGTTCGGTATCGCGATGAGAAGGGGGCACCGCGGAGGTCCACTGTCCTGATCGTCGTGGCGACGGGCTGGCGTTTCTGCGACGAGGTCAGGGTGAGGTCATCAGAGCAGTAGGCAGATCTTGGGAATCGTGGGGATTGTAGGGACGGAAGAGGGAGAAAGAGAAACGAGATAAATAGTGGATTATATTGGAAAATATTCGTCTTCAGAGTAACAGATTTCATTTACAGCTACTATTAAAAAAAATACATCACATTCCAAATATAATATTTACTGGATTCATGAAAAAACATTCTGACATGAAATTCCACTCCTTCTCCCCTGTCCAAAATGTTCCCATCATATGGTAATATCTGCAGGGATCATTAACATTTTTAACAGTATTCCATGACCAGTCGGAGTGTCTTGTCCTGGTTTCCATTCAGTTCTGGTTAAATTCCCAAGCTGTCCCTCATACCATCACGGTCACCTAATCATCTCCAGCTCTCATTCATCCCCCCCTCTTCTCCTCTGTGACTATTCCCCGGGTCGTTGCTGTAAATGACAACGTGTTCTCGGTCAACTTACCCGGTAAAATGAAAATTAATTAATTAAATCTTCAGGTACAACTATTTCAGGTACAACTATTACACAGCTGGTTACACACCTGGTTACACAGCTGGTTACACACCTGGTTACACAGCTGACACCGAATTCACTGTAAACAGCTGGTTACACACCTGGTTACACAGCTGGTTACACACCTGGTTACACACCTGGTTACACAGCTGGTGACACACCTGGTTACACAGCTGGTTACACACCTGGTTACACACCTGGTTACACAGCTGACACCGAATTCACTGTAAACAGCTGGTTTCACACCTGGGTACACAGCTGGTTACACAGCTGGTTACACACCTGGTTACACAGCTGGTTACACACCTGGTTACACACCTGGTTACACACCTGACACCTGAAGTCTTTCAAATCTCAATGAGATATTTATAATACCAACTTCCTGGACATCTCCAGGGTAGGAGGAGGAGGAGGAGGAGGAGGAGGAGGAGGAGGAGGAGGAGGAGGAGGAGGAAGAGGAGGAGGAGGAGGAGGAGGAGGAGGAGGAGGAGGAGGAGGAGGAGGAGGAGGAAGAGGAGGAGGAGTCTCACCGTTGCTGCTGGTGTGTAGTGTGTCGGGAGGAGAGGAGGAGGAGGAGGAGGAGGAGGAGGAAGAGTGTTTGAGAGAATGCTCCAACGTCTCCCTCCATTTGGACTCAAACTCCAAGGCTTCCTGAAGCTTCCTCTTGGCTTTCTTCTCTTTCTTCAATCGCTTCTGCATGGAGGCTGAGAGACAGGGATGAGGGAGAGAGACAGGGATGAGGGAGAGAGACAGGGATGAGGGAGAGAGACAGGGATGAGGGAGAGAGACAGGGATGAGGGAGAGAGACAAGACAGGGATGAGGGAGAGAGACAGGGATGAGGGAGAGAGAGACAGGGATGAGGGAGAGAGACAGGGATGAGGGATAGAGAGACAGGGATGAGGGAGAGAGACAGGGATGAGGGAGAGAGACAGGGATGAGGGAGAGAGACGGGGATGAGGGAGAGAGACAGGGATGAGGGAGAGAGACGGGGATGAGGGAGAGAGAGACAGGGATGAGGGAGAGAGACAGGGATGAGGGAGAGAGAGACAGGGATGAGGGAGAGAGACAGGGATGAGGGAGAGAGACGGGGATGAGGGAGATAGACAGGGATGAGGGAGAGAGACAGGGATGAGGGTTAGAGAGACAGGGATGAGGGAGAGAGACAGGGATGAGGGAGAGAGACAGGGATGAGGGAGAGAGACAGGGATGAGAGAGAGAGACAGGGATGAGAGAGAGAGACAGGGATGAGGGAGAGAGAGACAGGGATGAGGGAGAGAGACAGGGATGAGGGAGAGAGGGTAAGACAAACAGATAATTTTGTCCACACGTTACTAAGGTTATATGTACCTCTCTGTACACACACACAGTATGGTTAGTACATAGTACTAAGCACCCCCCTATAAATTAATATGTACAATTTGGGTGGAGTCAATTAGATCAATTTCCCAGAGATCAAATTATATTTCAACAATATAATGTTGCTGGAATGCTTATCTTAACCATTTATAAAATACACAAATGTTTTCAGAACAATCTGAGATGGGTGTATTCCTACCTTTGCTCTGTAACTCAGAGGTGAGTTGTCTCTCCAGACTCTCTCTCATCTCTCTCTCTCGGTACAGCTCCATCTTCAGTTCTCTCTTTTCAGCCTGGATCTGACTGTCCTGGACACGGGCATTCTCTACAGCCACCTTCAGAAGACCCTTGGGAGATCAAGAGAGAGAGAGAGTGTGCGAGAGAGAGAGAGAGAGAGAACGAGAGAAAGAGACAAAGAGAGAAAGAGAGAAATAGAGAGCGAGAGAGTCTCAACTTACTTGGGTAAACGAATATAGTTATTGATTATATCTATTTGACTGATACAGTACGTGAGTGATGCTTAGGTTGTTTGGGAGATACTACAGCTCGAGAACTTGATATCACTTTGGCAATAAATAACTGACAAACGGTATTAAAATTGTAGGAAACTAATAACATAAATGACCAGACACTTAAGTCATTATAATACCTGTATGTCGGTGAGTAGAGTCTCAACAGAGGAAACGCCATCAGCAAACAGGAAGGGAGCACGGAAGCCAGGTGGCAGGGCCTGGCCTGAAGACAGCCTATCAAACGAAGGCTTCGACATGGGGAGAGCCAATGAAGAGTCTTCTGTAAGAGAGAGCGAGAGAGAGAGCGAGAGAGAGAGAGAGAGAGAGAGAGAGAGAGAGAGAGAGAGAGAGAGAGAGAGAGAGAGAGAGAGAGAGAGAGGGAGAGGAGAGGTATAGTAGAAAAGTATTTTCAGACAGTAGTCAGACCTAGGGCTGTTGAGGTGAACCAGCAGTCATGGGTCATGACCACAGCAAAAATTCTACATGACTCAAATCTTTCTCTTATGCACTCAGGACATGCATCGGTATGGTAGTACCCAGTTCGCTAATGATCAACAGGTCCTAAAGGCCTGGTACTCAGGGCTCTATTGTTCCTCCATCAGGTCCCAATGGCCTGGTACTCAGGGCTCTATTGTCCCTCCATCAGGTCCTGATGGCCTGGTACTCAGGGCTCAATTGTCCCTCCATCAGGTCCCAATGGCCTGGTACTCAGGGCTCGATTGTCCCTCCATCAGGTCCTAATGGCCTGGTACTCAGGGCTCTATTGTCCCTCCATCAGGTCCTAATGGCCTGGTACTCAGGGCTCTATTGTCCCTCCATCAGGTCCTAATGGCCTGGTACTCAGGGCTCGATTGTCCCTCCATCATGTCCTAATGGCCTGGTACTCAGGGCTCTATTGTCCCTCCATCAGGTCCTAATGGTCTGGTACTCAGGGCTCTATTGTTCCTCCATCAGGTCCTAATGGCCTGGTACTCAGGGCTCTATTGTTCCTCCATCAGGTCCCAATGGCCTGGTACTCAGGGCTCTATTGTCCCTCCATCAGGTCCTGATGGCCTGGTACTCAGGGCTCGATTGTCCCTCCATCAGGTCCCAATGGCCTGGTACTCAGGGCTCTATTGTCCCTCCATCAGGTCCTGATGGCCTGGTACTCAGGGCTCGATTGTCCCTCCATCAGGTCCCAATGGCCTGGTACTCAGGGCTCTATTGTCCCTCCATCAGGTCCTGATGGCCTGGTACTCAGGGCTCGATTGTCCCTCCATCAGGTCCTAATGGCCTGGTACTCAGGGCTCGATTGTCCCTCCATCATGTCCTAATGGCCTGGTACTCAGGGCTCTATTGTCCCTCCATCAGGTCCTAATGGTCTGGTACTCAGGGCTCTATTGTTCCTCCATCAGGTCCTAATGGTCTGGTACTCAGTCCTCGATTGTCCCTCCATCATGTCCTAATGGCCTGGTACTCAGGGCTCTATTGTTCCTCCATCAGGTCCTAATGGCCTGGTACTCAGGGCTCTATTGTCCCTCCATCAGGTCATAATGGCCTGGTACTCAGGGCTCTATTGTCCCTCCATCAGGTCCTAATGATCTGGTACTCAGGGCTCGATTGTCCCTCCATCATGTCCTAATGGCCTGGTACTCAGGGCTCTATGGTCCCTCCATCATGTCCTAATGACCTGGTACTCAGGGCTCTATGACCTGGTACTCAGGGCTCTATGACCAGGTACTCAGGGCTCTATGACCAGGTACTCAGGGCTCTATGACCAGGTACTCAGGGCTCTATGGCCTGGTACTCAGGGCTCTATGACCAGGCACTCAGGGCTCTATGACTTGGTACTCATGGCTCTATGGCCTGGTACTCAGGGCTCTATGACCTGGTACTCAGGGCTCTATGACCAGGTACTCAGGGCTCTATGACCTGGTACTCAGGGCTCTATGGCCTGGTACTCAGGGCTCTATGGTCCCTCCATCAACATGACTTTGGCTCTTCCGAATTATTATCGGTTTTATATAATATTATTATTATTAATATTTACTTGAAAAACATAACAAAAGTGAGGTGTAACTTTTAATTCACTGGGTCATTCAGCACTACTGTAGAGGAAGGAATTACCATATCTACAGTAGGGTGTGTGTGTGTTTGTGTGTGTGTGAGAGAGAGAGACAGAGAGACTCACCTTTCACTCTTTCTATTTTATTCATGTGTACTAATATTTGTCTTTCAGTAGCATCTCTATCGAGAGTTAGACGGTCTGGTGAGCTGGATGCTGTAGAGCTGGGCTGTGAGGACAAGAGACGCGTGTGTATGTCGTCTACTGAAGGAGATGGGGACGGACTGTCACACACACGCTCCTAGACAGCGAGAGAGAGCGAGCGAGCGAGAGAGAGAGCGAGAGAGAGAGCGAGCGAGAGCGAGAGAGCGAGAGAGCGTGAGAGAGAGACAGAGACAGAGACAGAGAGAGAGAGAGAGAGAGAGAGAGAGAGAGAGAGAGTGTAGTTAGGTAAAGTAGACATTAAATAACTGCATACGTATATACTGTACACTCATATAACAGAAGGGTTTTGATGAGGTGTGTGTGTATCAGGGTGTGTGTGTTTGAGTACCTTGACGATGGGGGCCTGGTGTGTGTATGTGTGCATCTGCTCGGCGGCCGCCATGTTAGCGATGGTGTTGAGATGGTTCATCTGCGACATCGCCATGGCAACCGACGCTGGGGGCATCCGGACAGGAAGTAAAGGGTGGGTCATCATCATGAAGGGGAGGTCCTGGAGACCTGGAGAGAGAGGACAATAACACATGACTGATGAAATCATCTCTCTAACTCTGGAATGAGGTGTTGACAAATTAAATCATTTATTAGAGTGCTACTGATTAATCCATCTACCGGAGTGTTATTGACAATGAAAAGAAAACAGATAAACAGATTAAATGGAAAGGGGGGAAACAACAGCAGAGGAGGAGAGGAGGAGAGAGGAGAGGAGGAGAGAGGGGTGGAGGGGAGGAGAGGGGAGAGGGTGGAGGAGAGAGACAAGGAGTAGGAGAGGAAAGGAGGAGAGAGGAGATGTGGAGAGAGCTAAGGTGGAAGACAGAGGAGTAGGAGAGAAATATATGACATGTCTCTCCATGTAGTAATCACAGTTGATATGTCTCTCCATGTAGTAATCACAGTTGATATGTCTCTCCATGTAGTAATCACAGTTGACATGTCTCTCCATGTAGTAATCACAGTTGATATGTCTCTCCATGTAGTAATCACAGTTGATATGTCTCTCCGTGTAGTAATCACAGTTGATATGTCTCTTCATGTAGTAATCACAGTTGATATGTCTCTCCATGTAGTAATCACAGTTGATATGTCTCTCCGTGTAGTAATCACAGTTGATATGTCTCTTCGTGTAGTAATCACAGTTGATATGTCTCTCCATGTAGTAATCACAGTTGATATGTCTCTCCGTGTAGTAATCACAGTTGATATGTCTCTCCGTGTAGTAATCACAGTTGATATGTCTCTCCATGTAGTAATCACAGTTGATATGTCTCTCCATGTAGTAATCACAGTTGATATGTCTCTCCGTGTAGTAATCACAGTTGATATGTCTCTTCATGTAGTAATCACAGTTGATATGTCTCTCCATGTAGTAATCACAGTTGATATGTCTCTCCGTGTAGTAATCACAGTTGATATGTCTCTCCGTGTAGTAATCACAGTTGATATGTCTCTCCATGTAGTAATCACAGTTGATATGTCTCTCCATGTAGTAATCAAAGTTGATATGTCTCTCCATGTAGTAATCACAGTTGATATGTCTCTCCATGTAGTAATCACAGTTGACATGTCTCTCCATGTAGTAATCACAGTTGATATGTCTCTCCATGTAATCACAGTTGATATGTCTCTCCATGTAGTAATCAGAGTTGATATGTCTCTCCATGTAGTAATCACAGTTGATATGTCTCTTCATGTAGTAATCACAGTTGATATGTCTTTCCATGTAGTAATCACAGTTGATATGTCTCTCCATGTAGTAATCACAGTTGATATGTCTCTCCATGTAGTAATCACAGTTGATATGTCTCTCCATGTAGTAATCACAGTTGATATGTCTCTCCATGTAGTAATCACAGTTGATATGTCTCTCCATGTAGTAATCACAGTTGATATGTCTCTCCATGTAGTAATCACAGTTGATATGTCTCTCCATGTAGTAATCACAGTTGACATGTCTCTTCATGTAGTAATCACAGTTGATATGTCTCTCCATGTAGTAATCACAGTTGATATGTCTCTCCATGTAGTAATCACAGTTGATATGTCTCTCCATGTAGTAATCACAGTTGATATGTCTCTCCATGTAGTAATCACAGTTGATATGTCTCTCCATGTAGTAATCACAGTTGATATGTCTCTCCATGTAGTAATCACAGTTGATATGTCTCTCCATGTAGTAATCACAGTTGATATGTCTCTCCATGTAGTAATCACAGTTGATATGTCTCTTCATGTAGTAATCACAGTTGATATGTCTCTCCATGTAGTAATCACAGTTGATATGTCTCTCCATGTAGTAATCACAGTTGATATGTCTCTTCATGTAGTAATCACAGTTGATATGTCTCTCCATGTAGTAATCACAGTTGATATGTCTCTCCATGTAGTAATCACAGTTGATATGTCTCTTCATGTAGTAATCACAGTTGATATGTCTCTCCATGTAGTAATCACAGTTGATATGTCTCTCCATGTAGTAATCACAGTTGATATGTCTCTTCATGTAGTAATCACAGTTGATATGTCTCTTCATGTAGTAATCACAGTTGATATGTCTCTCCATGTAGTAATCACAGTTGATATGTCTCTCCATGTAGTAATCACAGTTGATATGTCTCTTCATGTAGTAATCACAGTTGATATGTCTCTCCATGTAGTAATCACAGTTGATATGTCTCTCCATGTAGTAATCACAGTTGATATGTCTCTTCATGTAGTAATCACAGTTGATATGTCTCTCCATGTAGTAATCACAGTTGATATGTCTCTCCATGTAGTAATCACAGTTGATATGTCTCTCCATGTAGTAATCACAGTTGATATGTCTATCCATGTAGTAATCACAGTTGATATGTCTCTCCATGTAGTAATCACAGTTGATATGTCTCTCCATGTAGTAATCACAGTTGATATGTCTCTCCATGTAGTAATCACAGTTGTTTAGACCAATGAGACAGAACAAGAAAACAGCATGGAGGAGGAGAGAAGGACATAATCCCTCTCTCTAAATGTAGTAATCACAGTGAAAACAACATGGAGGAGGAGAGAAGGACATTATCCCTCTCTAAATGTAGTAATCACAGTGAAAACAACATGGAGGAGGAGAGAAGGACATTATCCCTCTCTCTAAATGTAGTAATCACAGTGAAAACAACATGGAGGAGGAGAGAAGGACATTATCCCTCTCTAAATGTAGTAATCACAGTGAAAACAACATGGAGGAGGAGAGAAGGACATTATCCCTCTCTCTAAATGTAGTACTCACAGTGAAAACAACATGGAGGAGGAGAGAATGACATTATCCCTCTCTCTAAATGTAGTACTCACAGTGAAAACAACATGGAGGAAGAGAGAAGGACATAATCCCTCTCTCTAAATGTAGTAATCACAGTGAAAACAACATGGAGGAGGAGAGAAGGACATTATCCCTCTCTCTAAATGTAGTAATCACAGTGAAAACAACATGGAGGAGGAGAGAAGGACATTATCCCTCTCTCTAAATGTAGTACTCACAGTGAAAACAACATGGAGGAGGATAGAAGGACATTATCCCTCTCTCTAAATGTAGTACTCACAGTGAAAACAACATGGAGGAAGAGAGAAGGACATTATCCCTCTCTCTAAATGTAGTAATCACAGTGAAAACAACATGGAGGAGGAGAGAAGGACATTATCCCTCTCTCTAAATGTAGTACTCACAGTGAAAACAACATGGAGAAGGAGAGAAGGACATTATCCCTCTCTCTAAATGTAGTACTCACAGTGAAAACAACATGGAGGAGGATAGAAGGACATTATCCCTCTCTCTAAATGTAGTACTCACAGTGAAAACAACATGGAGGAGGATAGAAGGACATTATCCCTCTCTCCAAATGTAGTACTCACAGTGAAAACAACATGGAGGAGGAGAGAAGGACATTATCCCTCTCTCTAAATGTAGTACTCACAGTGAAAACAACATGGAGAAGGAGAGAAGGACATTATCCCTCTCTCTAAATGTAGTACTCACAGTGAAAACAACATGTAGAAGGAGAGAAGGACATTATCCCTCTCTCTAAATGTAGTACTCACAGTGAAAACAACATGGAGGAGGAGAGAAGAGAAATATATACAGTATATCCTTTTAGTACTCACGGTTGGCAAGTAGTTGTTGCTGTAGTGAGTTCACCTGGTTGTTAAGACCCTGTTGTCCCCCCATCCCTATTCTGCCCACACCACCACCTCCAGACAGGGGCGACACCAGCCTCTCCTTATCCCAGTAACACTCACTCCCTCCTGGGGAGAAAAACAGACACACAAGGGGGGGAACTTCCATGAAACAGATATTACAGGAGACCACTGACTGGTCAGGAACTCATTCAGTTACATTGTTTCTCATCCTGATGTGAAATATGGACATAACTTTGACCACAACTATGTAAACACTTGACTTAAAGCATCCAGTCATAACGAACCCTCATAGCAGTGACTCAACCCTCATAGCAGTGACTCAACCCTCATAGCAGTGACTCAACCCTCATAGCAGTGACTCCATCCTCATAGCAGTGACTCCATCCTCATAGCAGTGACTCAACCCTCATAGCAGTGACTCAACCCTCACAGCAGTGACTCCATCCTCATAGCAGTGGCTCAATCCTCATTTTCCACATTTTGTTACATTACAGCGTTTTCTAAATTAAATAAAATATTTGTTTTCCCTCAGCAATCTACAAACAATACCCCATAATGACAAAGCTAAAAACAAGTTTAGACATTTTGTATAAAAAAAAATAAAAAACAGAAGATTGTGTCGAGGCACAGATCTGGGGAAGGGTACAAAAACATTTCTGCAGCATTGAAGGTCCCCAAGAACACAGTGGCCTCCATCATTCTTAAATGGAAGAAGTTTGGAACAACCAAGACTCTTCCTAGCGCTGGCCGCCCGGCTAAACTGAGCCATCGGGGGAGAAGGTCAGGGAGGTGAACAAGAACCCCATGGTCACTCTGACAGAGCTCCAGAGTGCCTCTGTGGAGATGGGAGAACTTTCCAGAAGGACAAGCATCTCTGCTGCACTCCACCAATCAGGCCTTTATGGTGGAGTTGCCTGATGGAAGTCACTCCTCAGTAAAAGGCACATAAATTACTCTCAGACCATGAGAAACAAGATTCTCTGGTCTGATGAAACAAAGACTGAACTCTTTGGCCTGAATGCCAAGCGTCACGTCTGGAGGAAACCTGACACCATCCCTACGGTGAAGCATGGTGGTGGCAGCGTCATGCTGTGGGGATGTTTGTCAGCAGCATGGATTCAGAGACTAGTCAGGATCGAGGGAAAGATGAAAGGTTCAAAGTACAAAGAGTTCAGGACCTCAGATTGGGGCAAAGGTTCACCTTCCAACAGGTCAATGACCCTAAGCACACAGCCAAGACAACGCAGGAGTGGCTTCGGGAACAAGTCTCTGAATGTCCTTGAGTGGCCCAGCCAGAGCCTGGACTTGAACCAGATCGAACATCTCTGGAGAGACCTGAAAATAGCTGTGCAGCGACGCTCCCCATCCAACCTGACAGAGCTTGAGAGGATCTGCAGAGAAGAATGGGAGAAACTCCCCAAATACAGGTGTGCCAAGCTTGTAGCGTCATACCCAAGAAGACTCAAGGCTGTAATCACTGCCAAAGGTGCTTCAACAAAGTACTGAGTGAAGGGTCTGAATACTGATGGAAATGTGACATAAACCTGTTTTTGCTTAATCATTATGGGGTATTGTGATGTCATTATGGGGTATTATGATGTCATTATGGGGTATTGTGATGTCAATATGGGGTATTGTGATGTCATTATGGGGTATTGTGATGTCATTATGGGGTATTGTGTGTAGACTGATGAGGGGAAAAATATTTAATAAATGTTAGAATAAGGCTGTAACGTAACAAAATGTAGAAAAAGTCAAGGGGTCTGAATACTTTCCAAATGTACTGTAGATTAATTCACTAAGAAATTGACTGAACCCCTAGATTCATTCACTAATAAGTTGACTGAACCCCTAGATTCATGCTAGATTCATTCACTAAGAAGTTGACTGAACCCCTAGATTCATTCACTAAGGAGTTGACTGAACCCCTTGATTCATTCACTAAGGAGTTGACTGAACCCCTTGATTCATTCACTAAGGAGTTGACTGAACCCCTAGATTCATTCACTAAGAAGTTGACTGAACCCCTTGATTCATTCACTAAGGAGTTGACTGAACCCCTTGATTCATTCACTAAGGAGTTGACTGAACCCCTTGATTCATTCTTTCGGTTCTGTCGTTATTCTCATTATTTTGTGTTTGATCCCTATTGTGTGGAGTTTCATTTCCATGCCTGGACTGTATCGGAGAGGATGGGCTGACAATAACACAATGTATTTGGTGAGAAAAAGGTGGCGAGAAAGGGAGAGGAGACAAATATATCTGCTGAATAACATAATATGTGTTGAGTGAAATGGAACAGAAGGAGAACAAGAGAGAGAGAAAAGGATAGGTTGAATAACAAGACAGTAACACTAAGCAAAGAAGTCAGAAAGACACAGAGAGAGAGAGAGAGAGAGAGAGAGAGAGAGAGAGAGAGAGAGAGAGAGAGAGAGAGAGAGAGAGAGAGAGAGAGAGAGAGAGAGAGAAAAGGATAGATTGAATAACAAGACAGTAACACTAAGCAAAGAAGTCAGAAAGACAGAGAGAGAGAGAGAGAGAGAGAGAGAGAGAGAGAGAGAGAGAGAGAGAGAGAAAGAGAGAGCGCGTGAGAGACCGAGAGAGAGAGACGGAGAGAGAGCGTGAGACACGTGAGAGAAAGAGCGAGCGTGAGAGAGAGCGTGAGAGAGAGTGTGAGAGAGAGAGAGAGAAGGAACATATGAGTGTGAGAAATAGAGAGAGTACAGAGAGAGCAAAAGAGAGAGAACATCTGTTGGCCTTCTTCATCTTCCCTCGTTCTTCACTTGTTTAAACGGCAGAGATGATGAGACCCAGGATGAGACCCAGCTGTCAGTTACAGCTTTCTTTCACACACAAACACAAGTCAAAACATACTGCATACACACTGTTCAGACATACTGCAGAAAGACTGTATACACTGTTCAGACAGACTGTAAACACTGTTCAGACAGACTGTATACTCTGTTCAGACAGACTGTATACTCTGTTCAGACAGACTGTATACTCTGTTCAGACAGACTGTATACACTCTGTGCAGAAAGACTGTATACACTGTTCAGACAGACTGTAAACACTGTTCAGACAGACTGTAAACACTGTTCAGACAGACTGTATACTCTGTTCAGACAGACTGTATACACTCTGTGCAGAAAGACTGTATACACTGTTCAGACAGACTGTATACTCTGTTCAGACAGACTGTATACACTCTGTGCAGAAAGACTGTATACACTGTTCAGACAGACTGTATACTCTGTTCAGACAGACTGTATACACTCTGTGCAGAAAGACTGTATACACTGTTCAGACAGACTGTAAACACTCTGTTCAGACAGACTGTATACTCTGTTCAGACAGACTGTATACACTCTGTTCAGACAGACTGTAAACACTGTTCAGACAGACTGTAAACACTGTTCAGAAAGACTGTAAAAACTCTGTTCAGAAAGACTGTAAACACTGTGCAGAAAGACTGTATACACTGTTCAGACATACTGCAGAAAGACTGTATACTCTGTTCAGAAAGACTGTATACTGTGTTCAGAAAGACTGTAAACACTGTTCAGAAAGACTGTAAACACTGTTCAGAAAGACTGTAAACACTCTGTTCAGAAAGACTGTATAAACTCTGTTCAGAAAGACTGTATACACTCTGTTCAGAAAGACTGTAAAAACTCTGTTCAGAAAGACTGTATACACTGTTCAGAAAGACTGTAAAAACTCTGTGCAGAAAGACTGTAAACACTCTGTTCAGAAAGACTGTAAACACTCTGTTCAGAAAGACTGTAAACACTGTTCAGAAAGACTGTAAACACTCTGTTCAGAAAGACTGTAAACACTGTTCAGAAAGACTGTAAACACTGTTCAGAAAGACTGTAAACACTCTGTTCAGAAAGACTGTAAACACTGTTCAGAAAGACTGTAAACACTCTGTTCAGAAAGACTGTAAACACTCTTTTCAGAAAGACTGTAAACACTCTTTTCAGAAAGACTGTAAACACTCTGTTAAGAAAGACTGTAAACACTCTGTTCAGAAAGACTGTAAACACTCTGTTCAGAAAGACTGTAATTCCCCGGCGTAAAACAGTATATCGGTTAGTTTTGAACTCAGCCCCAGGACCAGCTGGACGAGGGTCCTGAGACTTCAGTATGTTAGTAGAACAGGTTAGTGTACTCAGCCCCAGGACCAGCTGGACGAGGGTCCTGAGGCTTCAGTGTGTTAGTAGAACAGGTTAGTGAACTCAGCCCCAGGACCAGCTGGATGAGGGTCCTGAGGCTTCAGTGTGTTAGTAGAACAGGTTAGTGAACTCAGCCCCAGGACCAGCTGGATGAGGGTTCTGAGGCTTCAGTGTGTTAGTAGAACAGGTGTGTGAACTCAGCCCCAGGACCAGCTGGACAAGCGTCCTTTTTTTCTTTGCTCAGCTCTTGGCGTTTGAGGGCCTGCTAATTAGATGAAGTGCTGAGCGATTAACAAAAATGTTGTTTTCTTTTTTTGAGATATTAAACAACTAATCCCATAATAAACAGATCATAAACAAGGTAACTCTGGAAGTCTAAATAATGTCATATAATTATCTTTTCAAGTTATTGTTTTACATGTGTTCAAGCAATGTACGGTGTTCCTGTGAGAGGGAAACAGATGACGGAAGAACGTTAGAGGCTGTTAGCTGGACACATTCAGACAGGAAGTCTAGAGCAGTCATCGATGGTAGAACGTTAGAGGCTGTTAGCTGGACACATTCAGACAGGAAGTCTAGAGCAGTCATCGATGGTAGAACGTTAGAGGCTGTTAGCTGGACACATTCAGACAGGAAGTCTAGAGCAGTCATCGATGGTAGAACGTTAGAGGCTGTTAGCTGGACATAAATCAGACAGGAAGTTGGACCATTTGAAGTCTTTAGTGATTTGGACACAGAGGAACTTGATGCTGTCTACCTGCCCCCCTCCCACCCACGATGATGATCAGGCCGAGTCGTCAGTAAACTTGATGACGGTGTTGGAGTCGTACCTGGCCACACAGTCATGAGTGAACAGGGAGTACAGGAGGGGACTGAGCACACACCCCTGAGGGGCCCCAGTGTTAAGGGTCAGCGTGGCGTTTGTGATGTAGCCTACCCTTACCACCTGGGGTCGGCCCGTCAGGAAGTCCGGGGTCCAGGATCCAGGTGCAGAGGGAGGTGTTCAGACCCAGAGTCCTAAGCTTGGTGAAGAGCTAGGAGGGGACAATGGTGTTGAACGCTGAGCTGTAGTCAATGAACAGCATTATCACATCGGTATTCCTCTTCTCTAGGTGGGTGAGGGCAGTGTGGAGTACAATTGAGATTGCGTCGTCTACAGATCGGTTGGGGCGGTATGGAAATTGGAGTGGGTCCAGGGTGTCTGGGATGATGGAGTTGATGTGAGCCATAACCAGCCTCTCAAAGTACTTCATGATGACAGATGTGATTGCTACAGGGCGGTAGTCATTGTGTCATGAAACCTTAAGAGTTCTTAGGAACAGGGATGGTTGGGGGGCATCTTAAAACATGTGGGGGATTACAGACTGGGACAAGGAGAGGTTGAATATGCCTGCCAGTTGTTCTGCGCAATGCTCTGAGAACACGCGCCCTGAAATACCGTCGTGGCCCGCGGCCTTTGACCTGATTAAAGACCCTTCTCACGTCTCTGCCTGGGAGAGCGAGATCACCCAGTCCTCTGGGTCGGAGACGACCCCTGACACCAGGCTCCATGTTGTTGTCAAAGTGGTGCATAAAATGCAATGAGTCGGTCTGGTAGAGAGGCGTCGTTGGGCAGATCACGGCCGGGTCTTCCTTTGTAATCCGTAACGGACTGTAGCTCCTGACACACGAGGCGGGGCGTCAGAGCTTGACTACACCTCCTTCCTATATTGTCCTTCAGCTAGTTAGATGGCTCTGTCGAGGTCATTGCGGGATCTTCTTGTACTTGTTCCTTTCTTCGGCCGTAGCATCAGGGTTGTCTGGGATAGCTCTGTGTGGTAGCATCAGGGTTGTCTGGGATAGCTCTGTGTGTGGTAGCATCAGGGTTGTCTGGGATAAGTCTGTGTGGTAGCATCAGGGTTGTCTGGGATAGCTCTGTGTGTGGTAGCATCAGGGTTGTCTGGGATAGCTCTGTGTGTGGTAGCATCAGGGTTGTCTGGGATAGCTCTGTGTGTGGTAGCATCAGTGTCTTTAGTGACGTCGAATTAAAATCGCTGGCGACCATAATAGCAGCCTCTGCGTGTTTCCTGTGTGTTTATAGCCTTTTACAGTTCGTTAAGCGCAAAGCTCTTTTTATTTTCATCGCCCGGAGGTGGAATGTATACAGCTGGAAACTCCCTCGTTAAGACTAACACCAGGGACTGAGGAATTTTCTAGAATAGCGGCCAATTCGTTGATGTAAATATTGAAGAGTGCAGGGCTCAGATTGCAACCCTGGCGAAGGCCTCGCCCCTGGTTAAAGAATTCTGTTACATTCTTGCCAATTTAATGCTGCACGTATTGCCAGTATACATTGATTTAATTATGTCATATGTTTTACCCCCTACACCACTTTCAATAACTTTGTAGAACAGTCCAGCCAAATGGAATCAAACGTTTTTTGAAAGATAAGATAAAGCCAGCATACAAGTTGGTCTAATTAAAACATGTTTATCTATCAGGGAGTGTAAATATGGTTGTGCAATGTTTTGGTATGAATCGAATTTGGCTTTTACTCAAGACATTGTGCTTAATAAGGAAGTTTAGAACTCTTACATTTATAATACTACAGAAAACCTTCCCCAGGTTACTGTTCACACAAGTGCCTCTGTAATTGTTAGGGTGAAATTTGTCTCTGTTCTTAAAAATTGGGGTTCTCTCCTTCTGAGGTCATGCTATGGATTCTCTCTCTGTCTCTGTCTCTCTCTCTCTCTCTCTCTCTCTCTCTCTCTCTCTCTCTCTCTCTCTCTCTCTCTCTCTCTATCCCCTAGACTTCTCTCTCTCTCCCCTAGTCTCTCTCTCTCCCTCTATCCCCTAGTCTTCTCTCTCTCTCTCTCTCTCTCTCTCTCTCTCTCTCTCTCTCTCCCTCTATCCCTAGTCTTCTCTCTCTCTCTCTCTCTCTCTCTCTCTCTCTCTCTCTCTCTCTCTCTCTCTCTCTCTCTCACCTCCCAGTCTTACCTTTGTGAGAGACCATGCCAGGTGACCGCAGGCCGTGAACCCCAGGATGGAGAAGCCTGGAGCTTTCCTGAATCCCTCCCCCAACAGAGCGCTTTGGAGGCCGGCCCGGACGAGAGCTGAGAGAGGGGGGGAGAAAGAATGAACATTAGTGACAAAAGAAAGACTTGACCAATTAAAAGACACAAGGGATGCAGAACACACACACACACAAAGGTATGTGTCTGTACAAGAGAAAGGAAAGGTAACAGGTAACGTTGAAGAGGTCATGAATTGTCTTTCAGTCATGGTCCCTTCATTTCTCCTCTCTCTATCTATCTATCTATCTATCTCGTAGTCTTCTCTTCCCTCTCTCTCTCTATCTATCTATCTCGTAGTCTTCTCTTCCCTCTCTCTCTCTCTCTCTCTCTATCTAGTAGTCTTCTCTTCCCTCTCTCTCTCTATCTATCTATCTCGTAGTCTTCTCTTCCCTCTCTCTCTCTCTCTCTCTCTCTATCTAGTAGTCTTCTCTTCCCTCTCTCTCTCTATCTATCTATCTCGTAGTCTTCTCTTCCCTCTCTCTCTCTCTCTCTCTCTCTATCTAGTAGTCTTCTCTTCCCTCTCTCTCTCTCTCTATCTATCTCGTAGTCTTCTCTTCCCTCTCTCTCTCTCTATCTCGTAGTAATCTCTTCCCTCTCTCTCTCTCTCTCTCTCTCTCTCTATCTATCTCGTAGTCTTCTCTTCTCTCTCTCTCTCTCTCTTCCCTCTTTCTCTCTCTCTCTCTCAATTCACTTTCCATTCAAAGGGGGCTTTAACTGGCATGGAAAACACAAATAGATAATAAACAAATGTGAAGTAAACAATAAATAAATGAACAGTGAACATCACACTCTCAGAAGTTCTAAAATAATAAAGACATTTCAACTGTCATATTATGTCTATATTCAGTGTTGTAACGACATGCAAATATTTAAAGTACAAAGGGGAAAATGAATAAACATAAATATGGGTTGTATTTACAATGGTGTTTGTTCTTCACTGGTTGCCCTTTTCTTGTGGCAACAGGTCACACATCTTGCTGCTGTGATGTCACACTGTGGTATTTCACCCAGTAGATATGGGAGTTGATCAACATGTTGTTTTCTAATTCTTTGTGGATCTGTGTAATCTGAGGGGAAATATGTGTCTCTAATGTGGTCATACATTTGGCAGGAGGTTGGGAAGCGCAGCTCAGTTTCCACCTCATTTTGTGGACAGTGTGCACATATCCTGTCTTCTCTTGAGAGCCAGGTCTGACTACGGCGGCCTCTCTCAATAGCAAGGCCATGCTCACTGAGTCTGGACATAGTCAAAGCTTTCCTTAATTTTAGGTCAGTCAAAGAGGTCAGGCATTCTGCCACTGTGTACTCTCTGTTTAAGGCCAAATAGCATTATAGTTTGCTATGTATTTTTGTAAATTCTTTCCAATGTGTCAAGTAATTATCTTTTTGTTTTCTCATGATTTGGTTGGGTCTAATTGTGTTGCTGTCCTGGGGCTCTGTGGGGTCTGTTTGTGTTTGTGAACAGAGCCCCAGGACCAGCTTGCTTAGGGGGACTCTTCTCCAGGTTCATCTCTCTGTAGGTGATGGCTTTGTTATGGAAGGTTTGGGAATCGCTTCCTTTTAGGTGGTTGAAGAATTTAACGTCTCTTTCCTGGATTTTGATAATTAGCGGGTATCGGTCTAATTCTGCTCTGCATGCATTATTTGGTGTTTTACGGATATTTTTGCAGAATTCTGCATGCAGAGTCTCAATTTGGTGTTTGTCCAATTGTTTTATTGATTTTTAGCACATTTTCTCCCCAATTGGTCTTGTCTCATCGATGCAACTTTTATTTACATTTTTATTTCACACATATTTTTATTTTATTTTTAATTTATTTTACCTTTATTTAACCAGGTGGGCAAGTTGAGAACAAGTTCTCATTTACAACTGCGACCTGGGCCAAGATAGAGCACAGCAGTTCGACACAAACAACAACACAGAGATACACATGAAATACACACACGTACGGTCGATAATACAGTAGAAAAAAAACAAATCTATATACAGTGTGTGCAAATGAGGTAAGATAAGGGAGGTAGGGCAATAAATAGGCCATGGTGGCGAGGTAATTACAATATAGCAATTTAACACTGGAGTGATAGATGTGCAGAAGTTGAATGTGCAAGTAGATATACTGGGGTGCAAAGGAGCAAGATAAATAAATAAATACAGTATGGGGATGAGGTAGTTGGATGGGCTATTTACAGATGGGCTGTGTACAGGTGCAGAGATCTGTGAGCTGCTCTGACAGCTGGTGCTTAAAGCTAGTGAGGGAGATGTAAGTCTCCAGCTCCAGTGATTTTTGCAGTTTGTTCCAGTCATTGGCAGCAGAGAACTGGAAGGAAAGGTGGCCAAAGGAGGTGTTGGCTTTGGGGGTGACCAGTGAGATATACCTGCTGGAGCGCGTGCTACGGGTGGGTGCTGCTATGGTGACCAGTGAGCTGAGATAAGGTGGGCTTTACCTAGCAGGGACTTGTAGATGACCTGGAGCCAGTGGGTTTGGCGACGAGTATGAAGCGAGGGCCAGCCAACGAGAGCATACAGGTCGCAGTGGTGGGTGGTATATGGGGCTTTGGTGACAAAACGGATGGCACTGTGATAGACTGCATCCAATTTGTTGAGTGGAGTGTTGGAGGCTGTTTTATAAATGACATCGCCGAAGTTGAGGATCGGTAGGATGGTCAGTTATACGAGGGTATGTTTGGCAACATGAGTGAAGGATGCTTTGTTGCGAAATAGGAAGCCGATTCTAGATTTAATTTTGGATTGGAGATGTTTAATGTGAGTCTGGAAGGAGAGTTTACAGTCTAGCCAGACACCTAGGTATTTGTAGTTGTCCACATATTCTAAGTCAGAACCGTCCAGAGTAGTGATGCTGGAAGGGCGGGCAGGTGCGGGCAGTGATCGGTTGAAGAGCATGCATTTAGTTTTACTAGCATTTAAGAGCAGTTGGAGGCCACAGAAGGAGAGTTGTATGGCATTGACGCTCGTCTGGAGGTTAGTTAACACAGTGTCCAAAGAAGGGCCAGAAGTATACAGAATGATGTCGTCTGCGTAGGTGGATTAGAGAATCACCAGCAGCAAGAGTATACAGTATACATGTATACAGAGAAGAGAGTCTGCCCGAGAATTGAACCCTGCGGCACCCCTATAGAGACTGCCAGAGGTCCGGACAACAGGCCCTCCGATTTGACACACTGAACTCTATTAGAGAAGTAGTTGGTGAACCAGGCGAGGCAATCATTTGAGAACCCAAGGCTGTTGAGTCTGCCAATAAGAATGTGGTGATTGACAGAGTCGAAAGCCGTGGCCAGGTCGATGAATACGGCTGCACAGTACTGTCTCTTATCGATGAAGGTTATGATATCGTTTAGGACCTTGAGCGTGGCTGAGGTGCACTCATGACCAGCTCTGAAACCAGATTGCATAGCGGAGAATGTACGGTGGGATTTTAAATGGTCGGTAATCTGTTTGTTAACTTGGCTTTCGAAGACCTTAGAAAGCAGGGTAGGATAGATATAGGTCTGTAGCAGTTTGGTTCTAGAGTGTCTCCTTTAAAGAGGGGGATGACCGCGGCAGCTTTCCAATCTTTGGGAATCTCAGACGATACAAAAGAGAGGTTGAACAGGCAAGTAATAGGGGTTGCAACAATTTCGAAAGAGAGGGTGCAGATTGTCTAGCCCGGCTGATTTGTAGAGGTCCAGATTTTGCAGCTATTTCAGAACATCAGCCAACTGGATTTGGGTGAAGGAGAAATGGGGGAGGCTTCGACGAGTTGCTGTGGGGAGTGCAGGGCTGTTGACCGGGGTAGGGGTAGCCAGGTGGAAAGCATGGCCAGCCGTAGAAAAATGCTTATTGAAGTTCTCAATTATAGTGGATTTGTCGGTGGTAACAGTGTTTCCTAGCCTCACTGCAGTGGGCAGCTGAGAGGAGGTGCTCTTATTCTCCATGGACTTTACAGTGTCCCAGAACTTTTTTGAGTTTGTGCTACAGGATGCAAATTTCTGCTTGAAAAAGCTAGCCTTGGCTTTCCTAACTGCCAGTGTATATTGGTTCCTAACTTCCCTGAAAAGTTGTATATCGCGGGGGCTATTTGATGCTAATGCAGAATGCCACAGGATGTTTTTGTGCTGTTCAAGGGCAGTCAGTTCTGGAGTGAACCAAGGGCTATATCTGTTCCTGGTTCAATTTTTTTTTAAAGGGGCATGCTTATTTAAGATGGTGAGGAAGGCACTTTTAAAAAATGCATCCTCGACTGACGGAATGAGGTCAATATCCTTCCAGGATACCCGGGCCAGGTCTATTAGAAAGGCCTGCTCGCTGAAGTGTTTTAGGGAGCGTTTGACAATGATGAGGGGTGGTCGTTTGACTGCAGACCCATTACGGATGCAGGCAATGAGGCAGTGATCGCTGAGATCCTGATTGAAAACAGCAGAGGTGTATTTGGAGGGCAAGTTGGTTAGGATAATATCAATGAGGGTGCCCGTGTTTACGGATCTGGGGTTGTACCTGGTGGGTTCATTGATAATTTGTGTGAGATTGAGGGCATCAAGCTTAGATTGTAGAATGGCCGGGGTGTTAAGCATGTCCCAGTTTAGGTCACCTAGCAGCACGAGCTCCGAAGATAGATGAGGGGCGATCAGTTCACATATGGTTCACACACTTGGATAGTAAGACAGAACATTGCAGGCTATCTCTGCAGTAGATTGCAACACTTTGGCAGTTCTATCTTGGCGGAAAATGTTATAGTTAGGGATGGAAATCTCTGGGGTTTTGGTGGTTTTCCTAAGCCAGGATTCAGACATGGCTAGGACATCCGGGTTGGCAGAGTGTGCTAGGGCAGTGAATAAAACAAACTTAGGGAGGAGGCTTCTAATGTTAACATGCATGAAACCAAGGCTTTTACGGTTGCAGAAGTCAACAAATGAGAGCGCCTGGGGAATAGGAGTGGAGCTAGGCACTGCAGGGCCTGGATTAACCTCCACATCACCAGAGGAACAGAGGAGGAGTAGGATAAGGATACGGCTAAAGGCTAAAAGGACTGGTCGTCTAGGATGTTCTGAACAGAGAGTAAAAAGAACAGGTTTCTGGGCGCGGAAGAATAGATTCAAGGCATAATGTACAGACAAAGGTATGGTGGGATGTGAATACAATGGAGGTAAACCTGAGTGACGATGAAAGAGATATTGTCTCTAGAAATATAATTTAAGCCAGGTGATGTCATCGCATGTGTGGGTGGTGGAACTAAAGGGTTAGCTAAGGCGTATTGAGCAGGGCTAGAGGCTCTACAGTGAAATAATTACTAACCATAACAGCAATGGACAAGGCATATTGACGTTAGCGAGAGGCATGCGTAGCCGAGTGGTCATAGGAGTCCAGTGAGTGGCTTCAAGCAGCTAGCGGGCCGGGGCTAGTAAGGAAAGGCCTTGGAGGGACGTCGTGATGGAAGAAAGTCTGTTGTGGCCCCTTCGTGCTGTTCCGTCGGCATACAGATCAGCTGGGCTCCGTGTGGTAAACCAGGCAAACTGGCGGAATAGGTATAGTGGCCAAAGAAATTGTCCGATGGGCCTCTTAAGCTAACAGTCCGATGTGCTCTAGACAGTTAGCGGGCCGCGGCTAGCTAGTAGCCAATTAGCTGGTAGCCAGTTAGCTGGTAGCCAGTCTGCTGGCTAGCTTTTGATGGGGTTCTAGTTCTTAAGTATAAAAATAGCAGATCCGTACCACATTGGGTGAGGCAGGTTGCAGGAGAGTATATATTTAGTCCGTAGATGGAAAGTGATATTCAAATATATGGGACAGGACAAGACATAAACAAACGTCCGACTGCTACGCCATCTTGGAACTTAAACCGTACAGACTCGGGAGAGGCGAAGGTCGATAGCCTTCGTGCGTCCTCCGAAACACGACCCTGCCAAGCCGCACAGCTTCTTGACACTTAACCCACTTAACCCGGAAGCCAGCCGCACCAATGTGTCGAAGGATACGCCGTGCACCTGGCGACCGTGCACCGCACCCGGCCCGCCACATGAGTCACTAGAGTGCGATGGGACAAGGACATCCCTGCCGGCCAAACCCTCCCCTAACCCGGATGATGCTGGGCCAAGTGCGTGCCGCCCCATGGGTCTTCTGGTCGCGGCCAGCTGCAACAGAGCTTGGACTTGAACCCAGAAACTCTAGTGGCACAGCTAGCACACCGAAATGCAGTGTCTCCTATTTGGTGTTTTGCGTTGTACACAGAGGATGATTTTGCAGAATTTTGCCTCTCAATCAGCAATCAGCTCTCTCTCTCTCTCTCTCCTCACCATCCATCCAGGGAGAATAATATGTTCTTTGATTAAATATTAATGTGCGTGTGTGAGAGAGTTGGTGAAAGTTCGTACAACACATTCGTGATGTATATTGACTGGTTATGAGAGGGCATCCCAAATCCCTATAAAGTGCACTAGTTTTTTACCAGATTGTGGTCAATAGTAGTGTACTATGGTGTACTGAATCTCTCCCCAGTTAGACATGAACTAACAGATATAGAGAGAGAGAAGGAGAGAGATGGTGGGAGAGAGTGGGAGAGGAGAGAGGGAGAGAGAACAACTATTAAAGACTACCAGAATTAACTGGATTATCCCATTACATTGAATACACTACAACTACCTCCAACCCAAACAGATTCCAATTAATTAAACTCTTAAACATCATCCTCAGCTCTGGCATCTTCCCCAATATTTAGAACCAAGGACTGATCAGTCCAATCCACAAAAGTGGAGACAGATTTGACCCCAATAACTACCGTGGGATATGCGTGAACAGCAACCTTGGGAAAATCCTCTGCATTATCATTAACAGCAGACTGGTACATTTCCTCAGTGAAAACAATGTACTGAGCAAATGTCAAATTGGCTTTTTACCAAATGACCGTACGACAGACCACGTATTCACCCTGCACACCCTAATTGACAAACAAACAAACCAAAACAAAGGCAAAGTCTTCTCATGCTTTGTTGACTTCAAAAAAGCTTTAGACTCAATTTGGCGTGAGGGTCTGCTGTACAAATTGATGGAAAGGGGTGTTGGGGGGAAAAACATACGACATTATTAAATCCATGTACACAAACAACAAGTTGCCGGTTAAAATTGGCAAAAAACACACATTTCTTTCCACAGGGCCGTGGGGTGAGACAAGGATGCAGCTTGAGCCCCACCCTCTTCAACATTTATATCAATGAATTGGCGAGGGCACTAGAACAGTCTGCAGCACCCGGACTCACCCTACTAGAATCTGAAGTCAAATGTCTACTGTTTGCTGATGATCTGGTGCTTCTGTCCCCAACCAAGGAGGGCCTACAGCGGCACCTAGATCTTCTGCACAGATTCTGCCAGACTATGTCCAGACTCAGTGAGCATAGCCTTGCTATTGAGAAAGGCCACCGTAGGCAGACCTGGCTCTCAAGAGAAGACAGGATATGTGCACACTGCCCACAAAATGAGGTGGAAACTGAGCTACACTTCCTAACCTCCTACCAAATGTATGACCATATTAGAGACACATATTTCTCTCAGATTACACAGACCCACAAAGTATTCGAAAACAAACCCAGTTTTGATAAACTCCTATATCTACTGGGTGAAATACCACAGTGTGCCATCACAGCAGCAAGATTTGTGACCTGTTGCCACAAGACAAGGGCAACCAGTGAAGAACAAACACCATTGTAAATACAACCCATATTTATGTTTACTTATTTTCCCTTTTGTACTTTAACTATTTGCACATCGTTACAACACTGAATATAGACATAATATGACAGTTGAAATGTCTTTATTATTTTGGATCTTCTGTAACTGTAATGTTTACTGTTCACTTTTATTGTTTATTTCACTTTGTTTATTATCTACTTCACTTGCTTTGCAAATGTTAACATATGTTTCCCATGTCAATAAAGCCCTTTGAATAAAAATTGAGAGAGAGGGAGGAGAAAGAAAGAGAGAGAAGACACTCCTGTTTCTGTCCTGTTGTTCATTCTCTCTGACCATTTATCTCTTTCTCCTTCCAGCCCGTCCTTCTCACCATCCATCCATCCCTCCCTGTCTCTCTCTCTCTCCTCCTCACAGGGAGGGATGGATGGATGGTGAGGAGGAGAGAGAGAGAGACAGGGAGGGATGGATGGATGGTCTCTCTCTCTCTCTCTCTCTCTCTCTCTCTCTCTCTCTCTCTCTCCTCCTCCTCCTCCTCCTCCTCCTCCTCCTCCTCCTCCTCCTCCTCCTCCTCCTCACCATCCTCTCTCTCTCTCTCTCTCTCTCTCTCTCCTCCTCACCATCATCCATCCCTCCCTGTCTCCCTCTCTCCTTCTCACCATCTCTCTCTCTCTCTCTCTCTCTCTCTCTCTCTCTCTCTCTCTCTCTCTCTCTCTCTCTCTCTCTCTCTCTCTCTCACACTTTCCTTACCTCTCTCCCTCTCCCTCTCTCTATCCATCCATCCATCCCTCTCTCACCATCCCTCCCTCCCTCCCACCCTCCAGCTCTCTCTCTCTAGTGTGTATTATGTAAATTATGTGCTATTGTTCGTTCCTGTCATCCCAAGGACACCCTCCCTCTTCTCTTCCTCAATCTTTTTCTTATTATATTCTTCCCTCTCTATTTTCAGCATCCTCCCTCTCTCCCTCTCTCTCTCTCTCTCTCTCTCTCTCTCTGGACAAATGTTGAATACTGAAGTGAGCAGTGTTGTCACCATACCAGAATTTCGACTTCAATACAGATACCAGGTTAACATTCAAAATCCTCGATACCATCACGATCCTCGATACCATCACGATCCTCGATACCATCACGAAACTCGACACCATCACGAAACTCGATACCATCACGAAACTCGATACCATCGCGATCTTCGATACCATCACGAAACTCGATACCATCACGAAACTCGACACCATCACGAAACTCGATACCATCACGAAACTCGATACCATCGCGATCTTCGATACCATCACGATCCTCGATACCATCACGAAACTCGATACCATCACGATCCTCGATACCATCACGAAACTCGATACCATCACGAAACTCGACACCATCACGAAACTCGACACCATCACGAAACTTCGATACCATCACGATACTCGATACCATCACGAAACTCGATACCATCACGAAACTCGATACCATCACGATCCTCGATACCATCACGATCCTCGATACCATCACGATGCTCGATACCATCACGATCCTCGATACCATCACGAAACTCGATACCATCACGAAACTCGACACCATCACGAAACTCGATACCATCACGAAACTCGACACCATCACGAAACTCGATACCATCACGAAACTCGATACCATCGCGATCTTCGATACCATCACGATCCTCGATACCATCACGAAACTCGATACCATCACGATCCTCGATACCATCACGAAACTCGATACCATCACGAAACTCGACACCATCACGAAACTCGACACCATCACGAAACTCGATACCATCACGATACTCGATACCATCACGAAACTCGATACCATCACGAAACTCGATACCATCACGATCCTCGATACCATCACGATCCTCGATACCATCACGATGCTCGATACCATCACGAAACTCGATACCATCACGAAACTCGATACCATCACGAAACTCGACACCATCACGAAACTCGATACCATCACGAAACTCGATACCATCGCGATCTTCGATACCATCACGAAACTCGATACCATCACGATGCTCAATACCATCCCGAAACTCGATACCATCACGATCTTCGATACCGTCACGAAACTCGATACCATCACGATCTTCGATACCGTCACGAAACTCGATACCATCACGATCTTCGATACCATCACGATCCTCGATACCATCACGATCTTCGATACCATCACGAAACTCGACACCATCACGATCCTCGATACCATCACGCTACTCAATACCATCACGATACTCAATACCATCACGATACTCAATACCATCACGATCCTCGATACCATCACGATCCTCGATACCATCACGATACTCAAAACCATCACGATCCTCGATACCATCACGATCCTCGATACCATCACGATCTTCGATACCATCACGAAACTCGACACCATCACGATCCTCGATACCATCACGCTACTCAATACCATCACGATCCTCAATACCATCACGATACTCAAAACCATCACGATCCTCGATACCATCACGATCCTCAATACCATCACGAAACTCGACACCATCACGATCCTCGATACCATCACGAAACTCGACACCATCACGATCCTCGATACCATCACGAAACTCAATACCATCACGATCCTCGATACCATCACGATCTTCGATACCATCACGAAACTCGACACCATCACGATCTTCGATACCATCACGATGCTCGATACCATCACGAAACTCGATACCATCACGATCCTCGATACCATCACGATCCTCGATACCGTCACGATACTCGATACCATCACGAAACTCGATACCATCACGAAACTCGATACCATCACGATCTTCGATACCGTCACGAAACTCGATACCATCACGAAACACGACACCATCACGATACTCAATACCATCACGCTCTTCGATACCATCACGAAACTCGATACCATCACGATCTTCGATACCGCCACGAAACTCGATACCATCACGATACTCAATACCATCACGCTCTTCGATACCACCACGAAACACGACACCATCACGATACTCAATACCATCACGCTCTTCGATACCATCACGATCTTCGATACCGCCACGAAACTCGATACCATCACGATCTTCGATACCGCCACGAAACTCGATACCATCACGATCTTCGATACCGCCACGAAACACGACACCATCACGATACTCAATACCACCATGATCTTTAAAACCATCACGATACTCAATACCACCATGATCTTTAAAACCATCACGATACTCAATACCACCATGATCTTTAAAACCATCACGATACTCAATACCACCATGATCTTTAAAACCATCACGATACTCAATACCACCATGATCTTTAAAACCATCACGATACTCAATACCACCATGATCTTTAAAACCATCACGATACTCAATACCATCACAATACTCAATACCATCACAATACTCGATACCATCACGCTACTCAATACCACCATGATCTTTAATACCATCACGATACTCAATACGTATTAGGTCTGGCACTCAATACCTCATAGGTCTAGCACGTTCCACACTTACTGTAGACCCTGTCCTTACAGCTTTTACCAGAATGAGAAGTACACACTTAAACACATAGAAACAGACCTCATTTCAACTTTTCCCGGAACCAAAACGTTTCCCGTCAATTATTAAAAACACTACTTGCATGGATCAAGCACAGTAGCTGACTCATATGCCAGCCCTAGTGCACACTACCACTTCAACCAGCAGCGGATAAGTTATATTGAAAGCACAGTGATGTAAGAGAGAAAGAAACATAAATAAAGAGAGAGAAAGAAAGAGCGAGAGAAAGAGTGAGAGAGAGAGAGACAGAGAGACAGAATGAGAGAGACAGAGAGAGAGAGAGAGAGAGAGAGAGAGAGAGAGAGAGAGAGAGAGAATGAGATAAAATGAGAGAGAGAGAGAGAGAGAGAGAGAGAGAGAGAGAGAGAATGAGATAAATTGAGAGAGAGAGAGAGAGAGAGAGAGAATGAGATAAAATGAGAGAGAGAGAGAGAGAGAGAGAGAGAGAGAGAGAGAGAGAGAGAGAGAGAGAGAGAGAGAGAGAGAGAGAGAGAGAGAGAGAGAGAGAGAGAGAATGAGATAAAATGAGAGAGAGAGAGAGAGAGAGAGAGAGAGAGAGAGAGATGAGATAAAATGAGAGAGAGAGAGAGAGAGAGAGAGCATCCGCAGAATTTTCTCTCACTAAAACTAATCAGCACATGATAAAGTGAGGCTATATAAGAACAAGCCAACTGTAGTTCAAATGGCCATTAGACTAAGACAATATTGATCCAGCTGTAGATATAACAGACGGTTACTATATGTCATGCGGGGTTTATTATATATACGAGCTGTAGAGTCGTAAAGACATCAGGACTTTACACTGACCCGGCATTATGCCACATAACTTTCAAACAACGTGCCACTTCCTCTGCTTAGTTAACCCTGTTGTACCACAACGGTCCACTTATAGCCTCTCTACTGTATATAGCCTCTCTACTGTATATAGCCTCTCTAGTGTATATAGCCTCTCTACTGTATATAGCCCCTCTACTGTATATAGCCCCTCTACTGTATATAGCCTCTCTACTGTATATAACCTGTCTACTGTATATAGCCCCTCTACTGTATATAGCCCCTCTACTGTATATAGCCCCTCTACTGTATATAGCCTCTCTACTGTATATAGCCCCTCTACTGTATATAGCCCCTCTACTGTATATAGCCCTCTACTGTATATAGCCCCCTACTGTATATAGCCCCCTACTGTATATAGCCCTCTACTGTATATAGCCTCTCTACTGTATATAGCCCCCCTACTGTATATATCCTCTCTACTGTATATAGCCTCTCTACTGTATATAGCCCCTCTACTGTATATAGCCCCTCTACTGTATATAGCCCTCTACTGTATATAGCCTCTCTACTGTATATAGCCCTCTACTGTATATAGCCTCTCTACTGTATATAGCCTCTCTACTGTATATAGCCCTCTACTGTCTATAGCCTCTCTACTGTATATAGCCTCTCTACTGTATATAGCCTCTCTACTGTATATAGCCCCTCTACTGTATATAGCCTCTCTACTGTATATAGCCTCGCTACTGTATATAGCCCCTCTACTGTATATAGCCTCTCTACTGTATATAGCCTGTCTACTATATATAGCCTCGCTACTGTATATAGCCCTCTACTGTATATAGCCCATCTACTGTATATAGCCCGTCTACTGTATATAGCCTCTCTACTGTATATAGCCTCACTACTGTATATAGCCTCTCTACTGTATATAGCCCCTCTACTGTATATAGCCTCTCTACTGTATATAGCCTCGCTACTGTATATAGCCTCTCTACTGTATATAGCCTGTCTACTATATATAACCTCGCTACTGTATATAGCCCCTCTACTGTATATAGCCTGTCTACTGTATATAGCCTCTCTACTGTATATAGCCTGTCTACTGTATATAGCCTCTACTGTATATAGCCTCTCTACTGTATATAGCCCCTCTACTGTATATAGCCTCTCTACTGTATATAGCCCCTCTACTGTATATAGCCTCTCTACTGTATATAGCCCCTCTACTGTATATAGCCCCTCTACTGTATATAGCCTCGCTACTGTATATAGCCCCTCTACTGTATATAGCCCCTCTACTGTATATAGCCCCTCTACTGTATATAGCCCCTCTACTGTATATAGCCTCTCTACTGTATATAGCCCCTACTGTATATAGCCTCTACTGTATATAACCTCTACTGTATATAGCCTCTCTACTGTATATAGCCTCTCTACTGTATATAGCCTCGCTACTGTATATAGCCTCTCTACTGTTAAAGCCTCTCTACTGTATATAGCCCCTCTACTGTATATAGCCCCTCTACTGTATATAGCCCCTCTACTGTATAGCCTCTCTACTGTATATAGCCTGTCTACTATATATATATTTCTTTACTTACCTACTGTTCACCTAATACCTTTTTTGCATTGTTGGTTAAGGTCTTGTAAGTAAGCATTCCACTGTAAGGTCTACACCTGTTGTATTCAGCATTTCACTGTAAGGTCTACACCTGTTGTATTCAGCATTTCACTGTGAGGTCTACACCTGTTGTATTCAGCATTTCACTGTGAGGTCTACACCTGTTGTATTCAGCATTTCACTGTAAGGTCTACACCTGTTGTATTCAGCATTTCACTGTGAGGTCTACACCTGTTGTATTCAGCATTTCACTGTAAGGTCTACACCTGTTGTATTCAGCATTTCACTGTAAGGTCTACACCTGTTGTATTCAGCATTTCACTGTGAGGTCTACACCTGTTGTATTCAGCATTTCACTGTGAGGTCTACACCTGTTGTATTCAGCATTTCACTGTAAGGTCTCCACCTGTTGTATTCAGCGCACGTGACAAATAAACTTTGATTTGATTATGTCATGCAGTAATGAGACAGATGACTCCCTCCAGGGTTGATGTCAATTTGAATTTCATTTTGACATTTTTGTAATAAAAAAAAACGCAACCACTTTTGAAACAAATAGCTTGTCTTCTTCATTTTATTGAGAAGACATTGAAAATAGATAACAATTATTCAGTTTGCTTCTTGAATTGACTGCCTTCAATTCCAATTGGGCCCAACCCAGACTCTTTCCATACCCCCAATTGTGATATTCTCTCAAGATTAAACTGTTACTATAATGTCCCTTACAAATATGAATGATAAATTACGCTGCGTAACGAGAGAATCTGATTACAGTTTAGACTTTTATTACACATCTTCAGAGAGCACGGTATCAGATTACAGTTAACTTGCTCTTTGGAGCTTCCTTATCCACTCCAATGTTTTAACGTCCGTCTCTTGGTCAGGGGCTCAGTGTTTTAACGTCCGTCTCTTGGTCAGGGGCTCAGTGTTTTAACGTCCGTCTCTTGGTCAGGGGCTCAGTGTTTTAACGTCTGTCTCTTGGTCAGGGGCTCAGTGTTTTAACGTCCGTCTCTTGGTCAGAGCTCAGTGTTTTAACGTCTGCCTCTTGGTCAGAGCTCAGTGTTTTAACGTCCATCTCTTGGTCAGGGGCTCAGTGTTTTAACGTCCGTCTCTTGGTCAGGGGCTCAGTGTTTTAACGTCCATCTCTTGGTCAGAGCTCAGTGTTTTAACGTCCGTCTCTTGGTCAGGGGCTCAGTGTTTTAACGTCCATCTCTTGGTCAGGGCTCAGTGTTTTAACGTCCGTCTCTTGGTCAGGGCTCAGTGTTTTAACGTAGAAATAGAATGTGACATGCATGACTCATTGTGACATCACAACATTCCCATTCCGTCAGGGCATTATGACAACAGTCTCCCCTGTCCCCATGGTGATATCATCTAGTCTGAATACACTGGAGAGAGAGAGAGAGAGAGAGAGAGAGAGAGAGAGAGAGAGAGAGAGAGAGAGAGAGAGAGAGAGAGAGAGAGAGAGAGAGAGAGAGAGAGAGAGAGAGAGAGAGAGAGAGAGAGAGAGAGAGAGAGAGAGAGAGAGAGATGTAGAGAGAGTGTGGGAAGGGAGAGAGATGGAGGGATGAGAGAGAAGGAGGGATGAGAGAGGAGGGAGCGAGGGTGAGAGCGGCAAAGGGGAAGAAGAATGTTCCGCTGGGTTTATAGGTCAACCAAAACACAAGTAATAAAGCACTGGACACACACAAAAACACACACCCACACACACATAAAATAAAATAAAAACGAACTCAAGAATGCGTTCGGGGCTCTGTCATCATCAAGTGGGTCAAACACAACACACACACACATACGCATCGCTGGTGGTACTGTTGCCAGTAGTTAGTTAGCCTGCAGGGGCAGACAGAACTCTACAGAGAGAGAGAGAGAGAGAGAGAGACAGAGAAAGAGACAGCTGGGGCGTGAAATCAGAGAGAGAGAGAGAGGTGGGAGGAGAAGAGGCGGGGGTCACAGGACAAGAGAGAGAGAGAGGTTGTGGTTGTGGTTGTGTGAGGTCTGGGCTCCGCTCACCAACCAAGAATTCACAAAATGGGACAAACACCAAATTGAGACTCTGCATGCAGAATCATGAGAATTCTGCAAAAATATCTGTAAAACA
This sequence comes from Brachymystax lenok tsinlingensis, assembly GCA_030435695.1. Taxonomy (NCBI): domain Eukaryota; kingdom Metazoa; phylum Chordata; class Actinopteri; order Salmoniformes; family Salmonidae; genus Brachymystax; species Brachymystax lenok. The sequence continues at coordinate 25,296,818 of CM059798.1, forward strand.
CCAAATAATGCATGCAGAGCAGAATTAGACCGATACCTGCTAATTATCAAAATCCATAAAAGAGACGTTAAATTCTACAACCTAAAAGGAAGCGATTCCCAAACCTCCCATAACAAAGCCATCACCTACAGAGAGATGAACCTGGAGAAGAGTCCCCTAAGCAAGCTGGTCCTGGGACTCTGTTCACAAACACAAACAGACCCCACAGAGCCCCAGGACAGCAACACAATTAGACCCAACCAAATCATGAGGAAACAAAAAGATAATTACTTGACAGGTTGGAAATAATTAACCAAAAAACAGAGCAAACTAGAATGCTATTTGGCCCTAAACAGAGAGACCACAGTGGCAGAACACCTGACCACTGTGACTGACCCAAACTGAAGGAAAGCTTTGACTATGTACAGACTCAGTGAGCATAGCCTTGCTATTGAGAAAGGCCGCCGTAGTCAGACCTGGCTCTCAAGAGAAGACAGGCTATGGGCACACTGCCCACAAAATGAGGTGGAAACTGAGCTGCACTTCCTCCTGCCCAAATGTATGACCATATTAGAGACACATATTTCCCTCAGATTACACAGACCCACAAAGAATTCGAAAACAATTTTCCCTTTTGTACTTTAACTATTTGCACATCATTACAACCCTCTATATAGACAATACTACAAATGTCTTTATTCTTTTGGAACTTATGTGAGTGTAATGTTTACTGTTAATTTGTATGGTTTATTTCACTTTTGTTTATTATCTACTTCACCTGCTTTGGCAATATAAAGATATGTTTCCCATGCCAATAAACCCCTTTGAAATGAATTTGAATGATAGAGAGAGAGGGGGTCACAGTGAGAGACAGAGAGACCTAAAATGTACTGTTTTCATTGTGTAAGTTCAATCAGGTGGGAATGAGAGTGGGGAGGGGAGAGAGAGAATGGGGACAGAGAAATGGAAGAACATAAGGTGAAAGAATGTAAGAGAAAGACAAGTAGCTTGTTCCAAATCCAAGAATGATCTCACATTGGTGTCAACCAACAAGAGACTGACTCGACAGAGATGACGCAAGCCTTCAGAAGCCAGCAGGTGGCCAAACACTGTATACTTCTAGAATGTGTTATACTTCTGGAATGTGTTATACTTCTACAATGTGTTATACTTCTAGAATGTGTTATATTTCTAGAATGTGTTATACTTCTAGAATGTGTTATATTTCTAGAATGTGTTATACTTCTACAACGTGTTTTACTTCTAGAATGTGTTATACTTCTAGAATGTGTTATATTTCTAGAATGTGTTATACTTCTACGATGTGTTATATTTCTACGATGTGTTATACTTCTACAACGTGTTATACTTCTAGAATGTGTTATACTTCTAGAATGTGTTATACTTCTACAATGTGTTATACTTCTACGATGTGTTATACTTCTAGAATGTGTTATATTTCTAGAATGTGTTATACTTCTAGAATGTGTTATATTTCTAGAATGTGTTATATTTCTAGAATGTGTTATACTTCTAGAATGTGTTATACTTCTAGAATGTGTTATACTTCTAGAATGTGTTATACTTCTAGAATGTGTTATACTTCTAGAATGTGTTATATTTCTAGAATGTGTTATACTTCTACGATGTGTTATACTTCTAGAATGTGTTATACTTCTAGAATGTGTTATATTTCTAGAATGTGTTATACTTCTACAACGTGTTATACTTCTACGATGTGTTATACTTCTAGAATGTGTTATACTTCTAGAATGTGTTATACTTCTACGATGTGTTATACTTCTAGAATGTGTTATATTTCTAGAATGTGTTATACTTCTAGAATGTGTTATATTTCTAGAATGTGTTATACTTCTAGAATGTGTTATATTTCTAGAATGTGTTATACTTCTAGAATGTGTTATATTTCTAGAATGTGTTATACTTCTAGAATGTGTTATATTTCTAGAATGTGTTATACTTCTAAAACATGTTATACTTCTAGAACTTGTTATACTTCTAGAATGTGTTATATTTCTACAATGTGTTATACTTCTACAACGTGTTATACTTCTAGAATGTGTTATACTTCTAGAATGTGTTCTACTTCTAGAATGTTATTCTTGTACAACGTGTTCTACTTCTAGAATGTGTTCTACTCGTACAACGTGTTCTACTTCTAGAATGTGTTATACTTCTAGAATGTGTTATATTTCTAGAATGTGTTATACTTCTACGATGTGTTATATTTCTACGATGTGTTATACTTCTACAACGTGTTATACTTCTAGAATGTGTTATACTTCTAGAATGTGTTATACTTCTACAATGTGTTATACTTCTACGATGTGTTATACTTCTAGAATGTGTTATATTTCTAGAATGTGTTATACTTCTAGAATGTGTTATACTTCTACAACGTGTTTTACTTCTAGAATGTGTTATACTTCTAGAATGTGTTATATTTCTAGAATGTGTTATACTTCTACGATGTGTTATATTTCTACGATGTGTTATACTTCTACAACGTGTTATACTTCTAGAATGTGTTATACTTCTAGAATGTGTTATACTTCTAGAATGTGTTATACTTCTACAATGTGTTATACTTCTACGATGTGTTATACTTCTAGAATGTGTTATATTTCTAGAATGTGTTATACTTCTAGAATGTGTTATATTTCTAGAATGTGTTATATTTCTAGAATGTGTTATACTTCTAGAATGTGTTATACTTCTAGAATGTGTTATACTTCTAGAATGTGTTATACTTCTAGAATGTGTTATACTTCTAGAATGTGTTATATTTCTAGAATGTGTTATACTTCTACGATGTGTTATACTTCTAGAATGTGTTATACTTCTAGAATGTGTTATATTTCTAGAATGTGTTATACTTCTACAACGTGTTATACTTCTCACGATGTGTTATACTTCTAGAATGTGTTATACTTCTAGAATGTGTTATACTTCTACGATGTGTTATACTTCTAGAATGTGTTATATTTCTAGAATGTGTTATACTTCTAGAATGTGTTATATTTCTAGAATGTGTTATACTTCTAGAATGTGTTATATTTCTAGAATGTGTTATACTTCTAGAATGTGTTATATTTCTAGAATGTGTTATACTTCTAGAATGTGTTATATTTCTAGAATGTGTTATACTTCTAAAACATGTTATACTTCTAGAACTTGTTATACTTCTAGAATGTGTTATATTTCTACAATGTGTTATACTTCTACAACGTGTTATACTTCTAGAATGTGTTATACTTCTAGAATGTGTTCTACTTCTAGAATGTTATTCTTGTACAACGTGTTCTACTTCTAGAATGTGTTCTACTCGTACAACGTGTTCTACTTCTAGAATGTGTTCTACTCGTACAACGTGTTATACTTCTAGAATGTGTTATACCTGTGCAACGTGTTATACTTCTAGAATGTGTTATACTTCTAGAATGTGCTCTACTTCTACAACGTGTTATACTTCTAGAACTAATGAGTGTGTCTTGGTGTGTGTGTGTTCTACTGCCAACAGTGACATTTCCCTCAGGTAAACCCAATGCTTATCTCAGTTGTTCCAGGCACTCTATAGTAAACACACAGAAATCTACTTCACAAAGTGCATTCAGACCGCTTTACTTTTTTCACTTTTTGTTACGTTACAGCCTTTTGGGGTTTTTTTATCCCTTATCAATGTACACACAATACCCCATAATGAAAAAGTGAAAACTGAAATACCTTATTTACATAAGTATTCAAACCCTTTGCTATGAGACTCGAAATTGATCTCAGGTGCATCCTGTTTCCATTGATCATCCTTGAGATGTTTCTACAACTTGATTGGAGTCCACCTGTGGTAAATTCAATTGACAAGACATGATTTGGAAAGGCACACACCTGTCTATATACGGTCCCACCGTTGACAGGGCATGTCAGAGCAAAAACCAAGCCATGAGGTGGAAGGAATTGCCTGCAGAGCTCCGAGACAGGATTATTTTGAGGCACAGATATGGGGGAGAGTACCAAAACATGTCTGCAGTCCCCAAGAGCACAGTGGCCTCCATCATTCCTAAATGGAAGAAGTTGGGAACCACCAAGATTCATCCTAGAACTGTCCGTCCAGCCAAACTGAGCAATCGGGGGAGAAGGGCCTTGGTCAGAGATGTAGCCAAGAACCCAATGGTCACTCAGAGCTCCAGAGTTCCTCTGTGGAGATGGGAGAACCTTCCAGAAGGACAACCATCTCTGCAGCACTCCACCAATCAGGCCTTTATGGTAGAGCGGCCAGACGGAAGTCACTCCTCACTAAAAGGCACATGACAGCACGCTTGGAGTTTGCCAAAAGGCACCTAAAGGACTCACAGACCATGAGAAACAATATTCTCTGGTCTGATGAAACCAAGATTAAACTCTTTGGCCAGAATGCCAAGCGTCACGCCTGGAGGAAACCTGGCACCATCCCTACGGTGAAGCATGGTGGTGGCAGCATCATGCTGTGGGGATGTTTTTCAGTGGCAGGGACTGGGAGACTAGTCAGGATCGAGGCAAAGATTAACAGAGCCAATTATGAAAACCTGCTCCAGAGCACTCAGGACCTAAGACTGGGGTGAAGGTTCACCTTCCAACAGGACAACAACCCTAAGCACACAGCCAAGACAACGCAGGAGTGGCTTCGGGACAAGTTTTTGAATGTCCTTGAATGGCCCAGCCAGAGCTCGGACTTGAACCCGATTGAACATCTCTGGATAGACCTGAAAATAGCTGTGCAGCGACGCTCCCCATTCAACCTGACAGAGCTTGAGAGCATCTGCAGAGAAGAATGGGAGAAACTCCCCAAATACAGGTGTGCCAAGCTTGTAGCGTCATACTCAAGAAGACTCAAGGCTGTAATCACTGCCAAAGGTGCTTCAACAAAGTACTGAGTAAAGGGTCTGAATACTTATGTAAATGAAATATTTCATAAATATATAATATATATATATATATATATATATATATATATATATATATATATAAATATTTTATAAATTCTTTTGCAAAAAAAATTAAAACGTGTTTTTTTCTTTGTCATTATGGGGTATTGTGATGTCATTATGAGGTATTGTGATGTCATTATGGGGTAGTGTGATGCCATTATGGGGTAGTGTGATGTCATTATGGGGTATTGTGATGTCATTATGGGGTATTGTGTGTAGATGGATGAGGGGAAAAAGCATGTAATTCATTTTAGAATGAAGCTGTAACGTAACAAAATGTGGAAAAAGTCAAGGGGTCTGAATACTTTCTGAATGCACTGTACATAGACATGGAATCACTGGTCATTTTAATAATGTTTACCTACCATATATATATATATATATATATATACACATACACACACACACACACACACACACACACACTCCGGATTCCAACATTGCTTGTCCTAATATTTTTATATTTCTTAACTACATTTTCTTTCACTTTTAGATTTGTGTGTATTGTTGTGAATTGTTAAGATACTACTGCACTGTTGGAGCTAGGAACACCACAAGCATTTAGCTACACTCGCAATAACATCTACTAAATATGTGTATGAGACCATTAACATCTGTTAAATATGTGACCAATAGAATGTGTGTATCGTTATGGTGACATCTGTTAAATATGTGACCAATAGAATGTGTGTATCGTTATGGTGACATCTGTTAAATATGTGACCAATAGAATGTGTGTATCGTTATGGTGACATCTGTTAAATATGTGACCAATAGAATGTGTGTATCGTTATGGTGACATCTGTTAAATATGTGACCAATAGAATGTGTGTATCGTTATGGTGACATCTGTTAAATATGTGACCAATAGAATGTGTGTATCGTTATGGTGACATCTGTTAAATATGTGACCAATAGAATGTGTGTATCGTTATGGTGACATCTGTTAAATATGTGACCAATAGAATGTGTGTATCGTTATGGTGACATCTGTTAAATATGTGACCAATAGAATGTGTGTATCGTTATGGTGACATCTGTTAAATATGTGACCAATAGAATGTGTGTATCGTTATGGTGACATCTGTTAAATATGTGACCAATAGAATGTGTGTTCGTTATGGTGACATCTGTTAAATATGTGACCAATAGAATGTGTGTATCGTTATGGTGACATCTGTTAAATATGTGACCAATAGAATGTGTGTATCGTTATGGTGACATCTGCTCTGGTGTGAATACGATGATAAAAAACACCTGCCGTGAAATTTACAACACCTATACAACACACACACACACACACACACACACACACACACACACACACACACACACACACACACACACACACACACACACACACACACACAGACAGTTAGGTAGCGCTAATAAACAACTTATTTTACGGTATAGTGTCCACACTTTTTTTTTCCCACATTCAGCCAAAAGTTACTGTCGGTTCTTCTTTGCTGTTTTCTACCTTTAATCTAATTGGGTGTTTTTTTTCTTTGTTTCTTTGCAAAATAAACACTTTTATTTATTCCTCCACCTTCCCTCTGTCCTTCTCTCCTCCCTCATCCCTCTCTTTCTTCTCCGTTATCTTTGAGTGTTTTAGCCCTCTGGCCCGCTTTCACAAAAGCATCTGAAGACTAAGAACCCTATGGTAACGATAAACTTGGCTTTAAAGAGATACTTCAGGGTAACGATGAACCTGGCTTTAAAGAGATACTTCAGGGTAACGATGAACCTGGCTTTAAATAAATACTTCAGGATAACGATGAACCTGGCTTTAAAGAGATACTTCAGGGTAACGATGAACCTGGCTTTAAAGAGATACTTCAGGGTAACGATGAACCTGGCTTTAAAGAAATACTTCAGGATAACGATGAACCTGGCTTTAAAGAGATACTTCAGGGTAACGATGAACCTGGCTTTAAAGAGATACTTCAGGGTAACGATGAACCTGGCTTTAAAGAGATACTTCAGGATAACGATGAACCTGGCTTTAAAGAGATACTTCAGGGTAACGATGAACCTGGCTTTAAAGAGATACTTCAGGGTAACGATGAACCTGGCTTTAAAGAGATACTTCAGGGTAACGATGAACCTGGCTTTAAAGAGATACTTCAGGGTAACGATGAACCTGGCTTTAAAGAGATACTTCAGGATAACGATGAACCTGGCTTTAAAGAGATACTTCAGGGTAACGATGAACCTGGCTTTAAAGAGATACTTCAGGGTAACGATGAACCTGGCTTTAAAGAGATACTTCAGAATTGTATCTACTTCTCCAGTCTTCTCTCTGAACTCTTCTCTCCAGCTCTCTCTCTCATCTATCTTCTCTCTCCCTGTCTTCCCCCCCTCTCTCTGACAGTTTGCCACGCCGACCTCGTGGTTACCGTGGTGAAAGATAATGACCATGAATGCATTAATCGTCAGGAAACACACACAAGCTGTCCATCCTTCAATTCAGACGTTAGATTAAAGCTACTGTTTCAGAAGTGGTTGTACGGTTCAGAACTCTTATCGTACTACACCCTCCCAGGATTCACACACCAACACACACACACAGACACACACAGACACACACACACACACACACACACACACACACACACACACACACACACACACGATTGTATAACCGGCATTGTGTTCCTCTCACCCAAACCATAATCATGATTCTTCATGGATTGAATATGAATATTGAATATGACATACAAGCAGTTTGACTGTTTAACACTATACACATGTGCAGACTCATAGACAACAGGACTCACTGGAGGACTCACTAAACAGAGAACATCCCTGGTCGTCCCTACTGCCTCTGATCTGGAGGACTCACTAAACAGAGAACATCCCTGGTCGTCCCTACTGCCTCTGATCTGGAGGACTCACTAAACAGAGAACATCCCTGGTCGTCCCTACTGCCTCTGATCTGGTGGACTCACTAAACAGAGAACATCCCTGGTCGTCCCTACTGCCTCTGATCTGGAGGACTCACTAAACAGAGAACATCCTGGTCGTCCCTACTGCCTCTGGATCTGGAGGACTCACTAAACAGAGAACATCCTGGTCGTCCCTACTGCCTCTGATCTGGAGGACTCACTAAACAGAGAACATCCCTGAGTCGTCCCTACTGCCTCTGATCTGGAGGACTCACTAAACAGAGAACATCCCTGGTCGTCCCTACTGCCTCTGATCTGGAGGACTCACTAAACAGAGAACATCCCTGGTCGTCCCTACTGCCTCTGATCTGGAGGACTCACTAAACAGAGAACATCCCTGGTCGTCCCTACTGCCTCTGATCTGGTGGACTCACTAAACAGAGAACATCCCTGGTCGTCCCTACTGCCTCTGATCTGGAGGACTCACTAAACAGAGAACATCCTGGTCGTCCCTACTGCCTCTGATCTGGTGGACTCACTAAACAGAGAACATCCCTGGTCGTCCCTACTGCCTCTGATCTGGAGGACTCACTAAACAGAGAACATCCCTGGTCCTCCCTACTGCCTCTGATCTGGAGGACTCACTAAACAGAGAACATCCCTGGTCGTCCCTACTGCCTCTGATCTGGTGGACTCACTAAACAGAGAACATCCCTGGTCGTACCTACTGCCTCTGATCTGGAGGACTCACTAAACAGAGAACATCCTGAGTCGTCCCTACTGCCTCTGATCTGGAGGACTCACTAAACAGAGAACATCCCTGGTCGTCCCTACTGCCTCTGATCTGGTGGACTCACTAAACAGAGAACATCCCTGGTCGTACCTACTGCCTCTGATCTGGAGGACTCACTAAACAGAGAACATCCCTGGTCGTCCCTACTGCCTCTGATCTGGAGGACTCACTAAACAGAGAATATCCTGGTCGTCCCTACTGCCTCTGATCTGGAGGACTCACTAAACAGAGAACATCCCTGGTCGTCCCTACTGCCTCTGATCTGGAGGACTCACTAAACAGAGAACATCCCTGGTCGTCCCTACTGCCTCTGATCTGGAGGACTCACTAAACAGAGAACATCCCTGGTCGTCCCTACTGCCTCTGATCTGGAGGACTCACTAAACAGAGAACATCCCTGGTCATCCCTACTGCCTCTGATCTGGAGGACTCACTAAACAGAGAACATCCCTGGTCGTCCCTACTGCCTCTGATCTGGAGGACTCACTAAACACACACGCTTCGTTTGTAAATGGTGTTGCCGTGTGCCCCTGGCTATTCATTAATAAATAAATAAAACAAGAAAATGGTGCCGTCTGGTTTGCTAAATATTAGGAACTTTAAACGATTTATACTTTTACTTTTGATACTTAAGTATTTTTTAAAAACCAAATAGTTTTAGACTTTTACTCAAGTAGGATTTTACTGGGCGACTTTTACTTTTACTCGAGTATGACTATTGGGTACTTTCTACACCACTGCTAGTTTCTCCTGGGTTAAAAGTCCATTTGAATTCAGGAAGTACACTGAAATACTGCTAGTTTCTCCAGGGTTAAAGTCCATTTGAATTCAGGAAGTACACTGAAATACTGCTAGTTTCTCCAGGGTTAAAGTCCATTTCCATTCAGGAAGTACACTGAAATACTGCTAGTTTCTCCTGGGTTAAAAGTCCATTTGAATTCAGGAAGTACACTGAAATACTGCTAGTTTATCCAAGGTTAAAAGTCCATTTGAATTCAGGAAGTACACTGAAATACTGCTAGTTTCTCCTGGGTTAAAAGTCCATTTGAATTCAGGAAGTACACTGAAATACTGCTAGTTTATCCTGGGTTAAAAGTCCATTTGAATTCAGGAAGTACACTGAAATACTGCTAGTTTATCCAGGGTTAAAAGTCCATTTGAATTCAGGAAGTACACTGAAATACTGCTAGTTTATCCAGGGTTAAAGTCCATTTGAATTCAGGAAGTACACTGAAATACTGCTAGTTTCTCCAGGGTTAAAGTCCATTTCCATTCAGGAAGTACACTGAAATACTGCTAGTTTCTCCTGGGTTAAAAGTCAATTTGAATTCAGGAAGTACACTGAAATACTGCTAGTTTATCCAGGGTTAAAAGTCCATTTGAATTCAGGAAGTACACTGAAATACTGCTAGTTTCTCCTGGGTTAAAAGTCCATTTGAATTCAGGAAGTACACTGAAATACTGCTAGTTTCTCCTGGGTTAAAAGTCCATTTGAATTCAGGAAGTACACTGAAATACTGCTAGTTTCTCCTGGGTTAAAAGTCCATTTGAATTCAGGAAGTACACTGAAATACTGCTAGTTTATCCAGGGTTAAAGTCCATTTGAATTCAGGAAGAACACCTGAAATTCCAAATCTCTTCAATACTTTTCAAATAGGAATATTTGGAATTGGAATTTGTTTTACTCTCTGAATTGACTGGAATTGAAAATGGAATTTTGACCCCAACCCCTGCAGACACTAGTGATGCCTATGGTCCCGCCCTTACGCGACCTCTCACCTACACCTGATCTTTTCATTTGTTACTTCTACACCAACACCAGGTAATGGGGAGGAGCAGAGGAAGGACAGACAGATTCGCTGTTGGAGGACTGAAGATATGTTTGGCTCTTTAATGCACATGTCCAGCCATTCTACTAAGTTCAGTGTGTGTGTGTGTGTGTGTGCAGTCAGTCCCCAAGTCTTTAATCAGTTTGTTTTGTGGTTTGGTGAGCCTAGACGCCAAAATAGTAAAAGAACAAGTGATGGCAATAAACGAATAAAACAGATCTGCAGATAGAGTCATAAAATAGTCTAACTCTCTCTCCCATCTCTCTTGTTCCTAATTTTTCTCTCTCTCTCTCTCTCTCTCTCTCTCTCTCTCTCTCTCTCTCTCTCTCTCCTCTTCCCTGTCCCCCTCTTCGCTCCCCTGTCCCCCTCTTCGCTCCCCTGTCCCCCTCGTCTCTTCCCTGTACCCCTCGTCTCTTCCCTGTCCCCCTCTTCTCTTCCCTGTCCCCCTCGTCTCTTCCCTGTCCCCTCTTCGCTCCCCTGTCCCCTCGTCTCTTCCCTGTCCCCCTCGTCTCTTCCCTGTCCCCCTCTTCGCCTCCCTGTCCCCTCTGCCTCTTCCCTGTACCCCTCGTCTCTTCCCTGTACCCTCGTCTCTTCCCTGTCCCCTCTTCTCTTCCCTGTCCCCTCGTCTCTTCCCTGTCCCCCTCTTCGCTCCCCTGTCCCCCTCGTCTCTTCCCTGTCCCCCCTCTTCTCTTCCCTGTCCCCTCTTCTCTTCCCTGTCCCCCTCTTCTCTTCCCTGTCCCCCTCGTCTCTTCCCTGTCCCCCCTCTTCGCTCCCCTGTCCCTAGTCTCTTCCCTGTCCCCCTCTTCGCTCCCTGTCCCCCCTCTTCGCTCCCCTGTCCCCCTCTTCGCTCCCCTGTCCCCCTCTTTTTCTATCTTCTCTTCATCCCCCCCTCTTCTTCTCACTTCTTAACTAATGCCAGAATGTCCCTCCCGGGGTGAGCGTGGGAGCTAGTTAATGTTAACTATTATTCGAGAACACGGCATGACGTGATCAGTGTGTGTTCCATGACTCTGCCCTTGTGCATAAAACAGTGACATTACTGCGACTGAACCCGAAAGAGAGAGTTGTTTTATTTTCCTTCATTATTTCCTACGTAAACAGAATAAATTAAACGGAGGTCATAAAATGTGTGAAGGGATTGTAACCCAAATGGCCGATATGGCTCTGGTCAAAAGTAGTGCACTATGTAGGGAATATAGGATGCCATTTGGAACTACACTAAATGATGTAAATAAGCGATACCAAGTAAATACCAACTAATCTATGCTGGATATGTGGCGACAGACACTTCATCATGTGGTGAGTCACTAATTTGCTTATTAAAATAAACCACACTTATTTTATTTGTGTTTTTTTTAGGAGAGGTGGGATCATCTTTAATATTGCAGATAGATTGTAGCTGCCGTCAATGTAGTTGTCTGCATCATTTCCAATCCCCAGTATATTTTGGGGTGAAATATATATTATATATACACACTACTGTTCAAAAGTTTGGGGTCACTTTTTTTAAAGAAAAGCAAATTTTTTGTTCATTAAAATTACATCAAAGTGATCAGAAATACAGTGTAGACATTGTTAATGTTGTAACTGACTATTGTAGCTGGAAACAGCTGATTTTTAATGGAATATCTACATAGGCGTACAGAGGCTCATTATCAGTAACCATCACTCCTGTGTTCCAATGGCACGTTGTGTTAGCTAATCCAGGTTTATCATTTTAAAAGGCTAATTGATCGTTAGAAAACCCTTTTGCAATTATGTTATCACAGCTGAAAACTGTTGTCCTGATTAAAGAAGCAATAAAACTGGCCTTCTTTAGACTAGTTGAGTATCTGGAGCATCAGCATTTGTGGGTTTGATTACAGGCTCAAAATGGCCAGAAACAAAGAACTTTCTTCTGAAACTCGTCAGTCTATTCTTGTTCTGAGAAATGAAGGCTATTCCATGTGAGAAATTGCCAAGAAACTGAAGATCTCGTACAACGCTGTGTACTACTCCCTTCACAGAACAGAGCAAACTGGCTCTAACCAGAATAGAAAGAGGAGTGGGAGGCCCCGGTGCACAACTGAGCAAGAGGAGAAGTACATTAGAGTGTCTAGTTTGAGAAACAGAAACAGAACTCTGCCTAGAAGGCCAGCATCCCGGAGTTTCCACTTCACTCTGTTCCAGCAATTATTTTTTTATAGGGGGTGGATCAGATTTAATATTGCAGATATATTGTACCTTCATCAATGTAATTGTCAGCATCATTTCCAATCCCCAATATATTTTTTGGCAAATATACACAGTACCAGTCAAACGTTTGGATACACCTACTCATTCCAGGGTTTTTCTTTATTTTTTTGCAATTTTCTACATTGTGGAATAATAGTGAAGACATCAACACTATGAAATAACACTTATGGAATCATGTAGTAACCAAAAAAAAGTGTCTTCAAAGTAGCCACCCTTTGCCTTGATGACAGCTTTGCACACTCTCGGCATTCTCTCAACCAGCTTCACCTGGAATGCTTTTTCCAACATATAAATACATATACACATTTATAATAAAAATACAAATATATTTTTCTTTATTACTTTCTAATCCTACCTCCCCTCCCCTAATTGGAGTCAACTAGGGCACAACAATGCTTAGGCTTCTACTTCCAGTTTATACATACTATATACCTTTTTATGGACACATATTTTACAATAGTTATATTTTGTTTGTTTTTACTCCTTCCTCTCCCATCTATTTCTTTCACAAAAGTTCTGAACCTATATATGTTTTACAGACACAGTATGTTTTACATTGGTTATCTTTGGTTATTAGTCCCATCCTTCAGCTCCATTCAACCCCTCCCATCTGTCTCTTAACACCGTCCATACTGGGTTTCTATTTGCCAAATATTTTTCAACTGTGCTGTGATGCTTCACAAAAGGTTCTGATCTTTTCTACTCTCATAGTTTTTACAGATTGTAAATTAAAGATAAACATGTTTGCTAAAAGTATTATTATATTATTGATTGATTGACTTTTCAGATCACCCAGTATTGCTATCTGCAGAGTTAGCTCCAGGTAAATGTAGCAATTCTTCAGCCATTCCTGGACCTGTGACTAAAAACGAGCTACATATGGACAGTACCAGAACAAATTATCGAATGACTCTACCTCTTCTGCAGAGCTGCAAAGTTTGTATCCCCCATAAATAAATAAATAAATAAATATATATATATATATATATATATATATATATATGCATAAGATTGGTCATAATAGTGAAGACATTGGTCATAAAATTTGATCTGATCTTCATCTAGGTCACAACAATAGACAAACACAGTCTGCTTCAACTAATAGCACACAAACAATATACATTTTAATGTCTTCATTTAACACACCGTGTAAACATTCACAGTGCAGGGTGGGAAAAGTATGTGAACCCTTGGATTTAATAACTGGTTGACCCTCCTTTGGCAGCAATAACCTCAACCAAACGTTTTCTGTAGTTGCGGATCAGACCTGCACAACGGTCAGGAGGAATTTTGAACCATTCCTCTTTAAAAAACTGTTTCAGTTCAGCAATATTCTTGCGATGTCTGTCTGGTGTGAACTGCTCTCTTGAGGTCATGCCACAGCATCTCAATCGGGTTGAGGTCAGGACTCTGACTGGGCCACTGCAGAAGATGTATTTTCTTCTGTTGAAGTCATTCGGTTGTTGATTTACTTCTGTGTTTTGGGTTGTTGTCCTGTTGCATCACCCAACTTCTGTTGAGCTTCTATTGGCGGACAGATAGCCTAACGTTCTCCTGCAAAATGTCTTGATAAACTTGGGATTTCATTTTTCCGTCGATGATAGCAAGCGGTCCAGGCCCTGAGGCAGCAAAGCAGCCCCAAACCATGATGCTCCCTCCACCATACTTTACAGTGGGGATGAGGTTTTGATGTTGGTGTGCTGTGCCTTTTTTCTCCCCACACAGTGTTGTGTGTTCCTTCCAAACAACTCAACTGTAGTTTCATCTGTCCACAGAATATTTTGCCAGTAGCGCTGTGGAACATCCAGGTGCTCTTTTGCGTACTTCAGATGTGCAGCAATGTTTTTTTTTGGACAGCAGTGGCTTATTCCGTGGTGAGTGTTTTACGTATCGTAGACTGGTCAACAGAGATGTTAGCATATTCCAGAGATTTCTGTAAGTCTTTAGCTGACACTAGGATTCTTCTTAACCTCATTGAGCATTCTGCGCTGTGCTCTTGCAGTCATCTTTGCAGGACGGCCACTCCTAGGGAGAGTAGCAACAGTGCTGAACTTTCTCCATTTATAGACAATTTGTCTTACCGTGGACTGATGAACATCAAGGCTTTTAGAGATACTTTTTATAACCCTTTCCAGCTTTATGCAAGACAACAATTCTTAATATTAGGTCTTCTGAGATCTCTTTCGTTCGAGGTATGGTTCACATCAGGCACTGCTTCTTGTGAATAGCAAACTCACATTTTGAGAGTGTTTTTTATAGGGCATGGCAGCTCTAACCAACATCTCCAATCTCGTCTCACTGATTGGACTCCAGGTTAGCGGACTCCTGACTCCAATTAGCTTTTGGAGAAGTCATTAGCCTAGGGGTTCACATACTTTTTCCAACCTACACGTTGTATATTTATTCAACATAGACAAGAGAAATACAATAATTTGTGTGTTATTAGTTTAAGCACACTGTGTTTGTCTATTGTTGTGACTTAGATGAAGATCAGATCAAATTTGATGACCAATTTATGCATAAATCCAGGAAATTCCAAAGGATTCACATTTTTCGTGCCACTGTATAGATATATATATATATATAAAACATTCTATTGGTTGCAAAAATATTGTATAATAATTAGTGCCAAACCCTCCCCCTAACCCAGACGACGCTGGGCCAATTGTAGTAGTAGTGTAAACGTATCGACGTTACATTGAACTCTGGGAGAATGGAATCTGAATGACAGTATGATCCAATATGTAAAGGTTACACACACACACACACACACACACACCACACTGACCCCAAAAAATATTTTGTTGGCATTTACGTGTGTCCCCATTTACCAGTAAAACATCATCAAAACCTATATCTTTCCCCTTACTTGCTGTGCCGTTTCGTTGTTCATTTGTTCAGTCGATTTCATTCTCAACCAGGATTTCTATGGAACGCCGTTTGGGTCTTTGGCGTGTCAGAAAATATACACGTCAAATAACACGACATCTGTTTCAGTAGCTGTAGTTAGCTAGCTAACTATATAGCTAGGTGTCATTATC
Organism: Brachymystax lenok tsinlingensis; assembly: GCA_030435695.1. Lineage (NCBI taxonomy): Eukaryota > Metazoa > Chordata > Actinopteri > Salmoniformes > Salmonidae > Brachymystax > Brachymystax lenok. The sequence goes on from CM059798.1 coordinate 25,312,565, forward strand.
TAAAATAACCCTCATTTATAAGACAGTTCTTATTTGATTTAATGGTGGTCGGACCCATCTATGTGAAGCTAGCCACAATAAGGATTAGCCACAATAGTGGACTTTTCGGGTTAGCCTTCAAAATAAAAGTATGGCATAATTCTACTATTTGTATTCATTTGCATTACTGTCAATGACATACTTTTATTTTGAAGGCAAACCGCAAATTCTACTATTGTGTCTAATCCTTGTTGTGGCTAGCTTCACAACACATAACCCGGTCCGGTCGAGCTTCACTAGCCAGATGAAGCTAGCTGGCTGCTAATAATGTCAGCTTTGGGCAACAGGGTTAAGTAGCTGGCTAGATATTTATTTTCATGAACTGAAGTTCAATTTCAATAGGCGAACAACAAGTGGCATCCTAGCTAATACTTACAAGGATTCCTAAATCATTGCTAAGAATAATGAAAATGACTGCAGTTTCTACTGGTCATTGTTTTCAGGCTGGTTGTATTGGTGCTAGCTAGGTACCATGCTAAAGCTAGCTACCCCAGAAGTTGTGGTCAAACAAATGATGCTTTATTACCAACGCGGTATTGTAAACACATCGTTTGTGGCCGGTGTTTGCTTGTTTGCAGACTTTTTTTGTACAGCTTTGACAGTGCTACTGTATCTTTTTTGACACACAAATACCCAAACAGCGTTCCATAGTAGGGCATGTCGTGAAGCTAATAGCAGTGACGCTATTACTGTGTAACTCCGGTAGGGCAACATCTGAAAAATAGCGCACTTGGTAGTGTGTACCGGTTGCTCGACCAGTCGGCGAAAGCCAACATCACCCACGACAGTGAACGGTTGATTGTCAAGGGAAATGAATTCCATTATCTTGGCTTTAATGGATTTCGCCTTTGAGTTGTCTCGCTGAAACTATGTTACTCTTTCAAATGCCTGCTCGATCCACACAGCAGACATTGGGGGCTAGGTTAGGAATGCTGTGTTGCACGTGTAGCGCGAAATTTTACGTGGCGTCATTACGTCATGTACCTTCGTTATATAGGTATGCACGTCAGCTTTGACATCGGTTTTGCACATCGGGGCGTTAAACCAGACATCGGCCGATATTAGCTAAAAATGCCAACCTTGGTATCGGCCCGATTCCGATATGTTCACTGATATATCGTACATTCCTAAAAATAACAACACTTATTAATCTGGAATAATATGATGCGAACCAAGGAATCAATCTAGAAAGACAACAATAATATGATGCGAACCAAGGAATCAACCTGGAAAGACAACAATAATATGATGCGAACCAAGGAATCAACCTAGAAAGACAACAATAATATGATGCGAACCAAGGAATCAACCTAGAAAGACAACAATAATATGATGCGAACCAAGGAATCAACCTGGAAAGACAACAATAATATGATGCGAACCAAAGAATCAACCTAGAAAGACAACAATAATATGATGCGAACCAAGGAATCAATCTAGAAAGACAACAATAATATGATGCGAACCAAGGAATCAACCTAGAAAGACAACAATAATATGATGCGAACCAAGGAATCAATCTAGAAAGACAACAATAATATGACGCGAACCAAGGAATCAATCTAGAAAGACAACAATAATATGATGCGAACCAAGGAATCAACCTAGAAAGACAACAATAATATGATGCGAACCAAGGAATCAACCTGGAAAGACAACAATAATATGATGCGAACCAAGGAATCAACCTAGAAAGACAACAATAATATGATGCGAACCAAGGAATCAACCTAGAAAGACAACAATAATATGATGCGAACCAAGGAATCAACCTGGAAAGACAACAATAATATGATGCGAACCAAAGAATCAACCTAGAAAGACAACAATAATATGATGCGAACCAAGGAATCAATCTAGAAAGACAACAATAATATGATGCGAACCAAGGAATCAACCTAGAAAGACAACAATAATATGATGCGAACCAAGGAATCAACCTAGAAAGACAACAATAATATGATGCGAACCAAGGAATCAATCTAGAAAGACAACAATAATATGATGCGAACCAAGGAATCAACCTAGAAAGACAACAATAATATGATGCGAACCAAGGAATCAATCTAGAAAGACAACAATAATATGATGCGAACCAAAGAATCAATCTAGAAAGACAACAATAATATGACGCGAACCAAGGAATCAATCTAGAAAGACAACAATAATATGATGCGAACCAAGGAATCAATCTAGAAAGACAACAATAATATGATGCGAACCAAGGAATCAACCTAGAAAGACAACAATAATATGATGCGAACCAAGGAATCAATCTAGAAAGACAACAATAATATGATGCGAACCAAAGAATCAATCTAGAAAGACAACAATAATATGACGCGAACCAAGGAATCAATCTAGAAAGACAACAATAATATGATGCGAACCAAGGAATCAATCTGGAAAGACAACAATAATATGACGCGAACCAAAGAATCAATCTGGAAAGACAACAATAATATGATGCGAACCAAGGAATCAAATTAGGGCTTTCTTCACAAGCAGAAAAATAACAAAAGATATAGCAGAGAAGAGAAGAGACAAAACTGTCAATTTCATTTTGGCCTGTGGAATCCACGTGCTGCAGCACAATGGGCCTCGACTATGTTTTTACTTGTCTGATCAAATGATTAACTATAACTGACAATTCCGTTCCTCTCTGTGTGTGTGTGTGTGTGTGTGTGTGTGGGGGGTCCTCTCTAGGTTTCTTCCTAGGTTCTGGCCTTTCTAGGAGTTTTTCCTAGCCACCGTGCTTCTACACCTGCATTGCTTGCTGTTTGGGGTTTTAGGCTGGGTTTCTGTACAGCACTCTGGGACATCAGCTGATGTAAGAAGGGCTTTATAAATACATTTGATTGATGGATCTGCCCCTGTGGACATGATGCCTCTGATCAAATACAACCACCCCATTGCAGCTGCTCTAAGACGGCACGGGCCAATTGAATCTCAACAAGGAAACACAGTCGGTGGTTGTATTTGATTAACGTTTATTGGAAAAAGTATGGATTTCAGCAAACATAGAAAAGGCACGGAATTACGTTTCGTAATTTATTTAAGCGTTTCATAATTTACATTTTTTTTAAAGTAGTGACCTTATGCCATTCAATGTTAATGGAGCAGAAATCCTGCTCCACATCAGAAACTGAATTCTCCATGGAGTGGAGTATAGGCAGCTAATGCTGGCGTAACCTATTTATATTGAACAATAGTGAGAAAGAAAAAGACTAAATTCTCATACTGGAGTAAAAGTAAATAGATACCCTTGATAGAAAATTACTCAAGTAAAAGTGAAAGTCGCCCAGTAAAATACTACTTGAGTCTAAAAGTCTAAAGTCTAAAAGTATTTGATTTCAAATATACTTAAGTGTAAAAAGTAAAAGTATAAATAATATCAAATTACTTATATTAAGCAAACCAGATTGCAAAGTGTTTTTATCTAAGGATAGCCTGGGGCACACTCCAACACTCAGAGACCATTTACAAAGAAGCATGTGTGTTTAGTGAGTTCACCAGATCAGAGGCAGTAGGGTCGACCAGGGATGTTCTCTGTTTAGTGAGTCCACCAGATCAGAGGCAGTAGGGACGACCAAGGATGTTCTCTGTTTAGTGAGTCCTCCAGATCAGAGGCAGTAGGGACGACCAAGGATGTTCTCTGTTTAGTGAGTCCTCCAGATCAGAGGCAGTAGGGACGACCAGGGATGTTCTCTGTTTAGTGAGTCCTCCAGATCAGAGGCAGTAGGGACGACCAGGGATGTTCTCTGTTTAGTGAGTCCTCCAGATCAGAGGCAGTAGGGACGACCAGGGATGTTCTCTGTTTAGTGAGTCCTCCAGATCAGAGGCAGTAGGGACGACCAGGGATGTTCTCTGTTTAGTGAGTCCTCCAGATCAGAGGCAGTAGGGACGACTCAGGGATGTTCTCTGTTTAGTGAGTCCTCCAGATCAGAGGCAGTAGGGACGACCAGGGATGTTCTCTGTTTAGTGAGTCCTCCAGATCAGAGGCAGTAGGGACGACCAAGGATGTTCTCTGTTTAGTGAGTCCTCCAGATCAGAGGCAGTAGGGATGACCAGGGATGTTCTCTGTTTAGTGAGTCCTCCAGATCAGAGGCAGTAGGGACGACCAGGGATGTTCTTTTGAAAAGTGTGTGAATTGGACCAGTGTCCTGTCCTGCTAAGCATTTAAAATGTAACGAGTACCTTTTGGGTGTCTGAGAAAATGTATGGATTTTTTTTATTTTACCAGGCATGTCAGTTAACAACAGAATCTTATTTTCAATGACGGCCAAGGAACAGTGGGTTAAACTGCCTTGTTCAGGGGTAGAATGACAGATTTTACCTTGTCAGCTCCGGGGTTTGAACTTGCAACCTTTCGGTTACTAGTCCAACGCTCTAACCACTAGGCTACCCTGTAAAAAGTACATATTTAGGAATGTAGTGAAGTTGTCAAAAATATAAATAGTAAAGTACAGATACCGCTAAAAACTACTTAAGTTGCGTTAGTACTTTACACCACTGATATATTGAACACATGGGCGAATGCCATTTACTAATAGTTTTACAACGATAATCGAAGCTGCAGACGTAGAAAGAAATGTAAACATAACGTGTAAAACTTAGTTGGACATAGCCTACCTCGCAATGATACAGTCGGTGTAGAGCGCCTCGAAGTCTCGCCGGGTGATGAGCTTGCAGCGGTTCACTCCCGGTTGGATCGCACCGAGACCCCTCAGGACCCGGACCTGCGACACAGTACACACAACGGGACAAATATCCAGGCGTTTCAGCTTGGTGTAAACGGTATGAAGACCGCCGACGAGGTGTTTCAGAAAGAGGTCAAAAACTTGGGGTAGACAAATCAACTCGTCCTGTCCTCCGACGCTGAAAGAGGCGACTTTCACTCCGTGCACATCCACCATTCTGCACTCGCTGGTTGTGGTGGCAGTAGGGGTGGAAATGACTCGATCTACCGGGGTGTTGGTGAATCCCAAGCCGCAGGATGGGACTCCTGAGCCGGGTAGGAAGGGGTCGAGGAGTCCGGTGGTGGTGAGCCGAGGGGAGGGGGAGTCTGGAGGAGGGCTGGTGGTTGTGGCGGTGTAGATAGGGTCGGAGCGGAATATTCCCAAGGAGGAAGGTGCTCCTGAGCCGGGTGAGAGGACAGGAGGGGTCGCCGAGACGGCCATAGTGGTGGACATGGTCACTTTCACTTTTTTCTCTCTCTCTCTCTCACCGGCGCTTATTTGTTCTCTGTCTCTCTGTCCCCTCCTCTCTTTCTCTCTCTCTCCCTCTCTCTCTCCCTCTGTAACTTGTGTTTCTCTCTCTCTCTCTCCGTTTCCCACGCGATACCCCGGTCGTCATTAGTTACCACAGCCACAAAGTCAGAAGGCCCGCCTACTCGACCAATCAACGTGTTAGACTTCAGCGCAGCTTCTGATGTCATTGATCAAATCAAATGTTATTTGTCACATGCGCTGAATACAACAGGTGTAGACCTTACAGTGAAATGCTGAATACAACAGGTGTAGACCTCACAGTGAAATGCTGAATACAACAGGTGTAGACCTCACAGTGAAATGCTGAATACAACAGGTGTAGACCTCACAGTGAAACGCTGAATACAACAGGTGTAGACCTGACAGTGAAACGCTGAATACAACAGGTGTAGACCTCACAGTGAAATGCTGAATACAACAGGTGTAGACCTTACAGTGAAATGCTGAATACAACAGGTGTAGACCTTACAGTGAAATGCTGAATACAACAGGTGTAGACCTTACAGTGAAATGCTGAATACAACAGGTGTAGACCTTACAGTGAAATGCTGAATACAACAGGTGTAGACCTTACAGTGAAATGCTGAATACAACAGGGTGTAGACCTTACAGTGAAATGCTGAATACAACAGGTGTAGACCTTACGGTGAAATGCTGAATACAACAGGTGTAGACCTTACAGTGAAATGCTGAATACAACAGGTGTAGACCTTACAGTGAAATGCTGAATACAACAGGTGTAGACCTCACAGTGAAATGCTGAATACAACAGGTGTAGACCTCACAGTGAAATGCTGAATACAACAGGTGTAGACCTCACAGTGAAATGCTGAATACAACAGGTGTAGACCTCACAGTGAAATGCTGAATACAACAGGGTGTAGACCTCACAGTGAAATGCTGAATACAACAGGTGTAGACCTCACAGTGAAATGCTGAATACAACAGGTGTAGACCTTACAGTGAAATGCTGAATACAACAGGTGTAGACCTCACAGTGAAATGCTGAATACAACAGGTGTAGACCTCTACAGTGAAATGCTGAATACAACAGGTGTAGACCTCACAGTGAAATGCTGAATACAACAGGTGTAGACCTCACAGTGAAATGCTGAATACAACAGGTGTAGACCTCACAGTGAAATGCTGAATACAACAGGTGTAGACCTCACAGTGAAATGCTGAATACAACAGGTGTAGACCTCACAGTGAAATGCTGAATACAACAGGTGTAGACCTCACAGTGAAATGCTGAATACAACAGGTGTAGACCTCACAGTGAAATGCTGAATACAACAGGTGTAGACCTCACAGTGAAATGCTGAATACAACAGGTGTAGACCTTACAGTGAAATGCTGAATACAACAGGTGTAGACCTCACAGTGAAATGCTGAATACAACAGGTGTAGACCTCACAGTGAAATGCTGAATACAACAGGTGTAGACCTTACAGTGAAATGCTGAATACAACAGGTGTAGACCTTACAGTGAAATGCTGAATACAACAGGTGTAGACCTTACAGTGAAATGCTGAATACAACAGGTGTAGACCTTACAGTGAAATGCTGAATACAACAGGTGTAGACCTTACAGTGAAATGCTGAATACAACAGGTGTAGACCTTACAGTGAAATGCTGAATACAACAGGTGTAGACCTTACAGTGAAATGCTGAATACAACAGGTGTAGACCTTACAGTGAAATGCTGAATACAACAGGTGTAGACCTTACAGTGAAATGCTGAATACAACAGGTGTAGACCTCACAGTGAAATGCTGAATACAACAGGTGTAGACCTGACAGTGAAATGCTGAATACAACAGGGTGTAGACCTCACAGTGAAATGCTGAATACAACAGGTGTAGACCTCACAGTGAAATGCTGAATACAACAGGTGTAGACCTCACAGTGAAATGCTGAATACAACAGGTGTAGACCTCACAGTGAAATGCTGAATACAACAGGTGTAGACCTCACAGTGAAATGCTGAATACAACAGGTGTAGACCTTACAGTGAAATGCTGAATACAACAGGTGTAGACCTCACAGTGAAATGCTGAATACAACAGGTGTAGACCTCACAGTGAAATGCTGACTACAACAGGTGTAGACCTCACAGTGAAATGCTGACTACAACAGGGTGTAGACCTCACAGTGAAATGCTGAATACAACAGGTGTAGACCTCACAGTGAAATGCTGAATACAACAGGTGTAGACCTGACAGTGAAATGCTGAATACAACAGGTGTAGACCTCACAGTGAAATGCTGAATACAACAGGTGTAGACCTGACAGTGAAATGCTGAATACAACAGGTGTAGACCTCACAGTGAAATGCTGAATACAACAGGTGTAGACCTTACAGTGAAATGCTGAATACAACAGGTGTAGACCTTACAGTGAAATGCTGAATACAACAGGTGTAGACCTCACAGTGAAACGCTGAATACAACAGGTGTAGACCTGACAGTGAAACGCTGAATACAACAGGTGTAGACCTCACAGTGAAATGCTGAATACAACAGGTGTAGACCTTACAGTGAAATGCTGAATACAACAGGTGTAGACCTTACAGTGAAATGCTGAATACAACAGGTGTAGACCTTACAGTGAAATGCTGAATACAACAGGTGTAGACCTTACAGTGAAACGATGAATACAACAGGTGTAGACCTTACAGTGAAATGCTGAATACAACAGGTGTAGACCTTACAGTGAAATGCTGAATACAACAGGGTGTAGACCTTACGGTGAAATGCTGAATACAACAGGTGTAGACCTTACGGTGAAATGCTGAATACAACAGGTGTAGACCTCACAGTGAAATGCTGAATACAACAGGTGTAGACCTTACAGTGAAATGCTGAATACAACAGGTGTAGACCTCACAGTAAAATGCTGAATACAGCAGGTGTAGACCTCACAGTGAAATGCTGAATACAACAGGTGTAGACCTCACAGTGAAATGCTGAATACAACAGGTGTAGACCTCACAGTGAAATGCTGAATACAACAGGTGTAGACCTCACAGTGAAATGCTGAATACAACAGGTGTAGACCTTACAGTGAAATGCTGAATACAACAGGTGTAGACCTCACAGTGAAATGCTGAATACAACAGGTGTAGACCTCACAGTGAAATGCTGACTACAACAGGTGTAGACCTCACAGTGAAATGCTGACTACAACAGGGTGTAGACCTCACAGTGAAATGCTGAATACAACAGGTGTAGACCTCACAGTGAAATGCTGAATACAACAGGTGTAGACCTGACAGTGAAACGCTGAATACAACAGGTGTAGACCTCACAGTGAAATGCTGAATACAACAGGTGTAGACCTCACAGTGAAATGCTGAATACAACAGGTGTAGACCTGACAGTGAAATGCTGAATACAACAGGGTGTAGACCTTACGGTGAAATGCTGAATACAACAGGTGTAGACCTCACAGTGAAATGCTGAATACAACAGGTGTAGACCTTACAGTGAAATGCTGAATACAACAGGTGTAGACCTTACAGTGAAACGATGAATACAACAGGTGTAGACCTTACAGTGAAATGCTGAATACAACAGGTGTAGACCTTACAGTGAAATGCTGAATACAACAGGTGTAGACCTTACGGTGAAATGCTGAATACAACAGGTGTAGACCTTACGGTGAAATGCTGAATACAACAGGTGTAGACCTCACAGTGAAATGCTGAATACAACAGGTGTAGACCTTACAGTGAAATGCTGAATACAACAGGTGTAGACCTCACAGTAAAATGCTGAATACAGCAGGTGTAGACCTCACAGTGAAATGCTGAATACAACAGGTGTAGACCTCACAGTGAAATGCTGAATACAACAGGTGTAGACCTCACAGTGAAATGCTGAATACAACAGGTGTAGACCTGACAGTGAAATGCTGAATACAACAGGGTGTAGACCTTACGGTGAAATGCTGAATACAACAGGTGTAGACCTCACAGTAAAATGCTGACTACAACAGGTGTAGACCTCACAGTGAAATGCTGAATACAACAGGTGTAGGCCTCACAGTGAAATGCTGAATACAACAGGTGTAGACCTCACAGTGAAATGCTGAATACAACAGGTGTAGACCTCACAGTGAAATGCTGAATACAACAGGTGTAGACCTCACAGTGAAATGCTGAATACAACAGGTGTAGACCTCACAGTGAAATGCTGAATACAACAGGTGTAGACCTCACAGTGAAATGCTGAATACAACAGGTGTAGACCTCACAGTGAAATGCTGACTACAACAGGTGTAGACCTCACAGTGAAATGCTGACTACAACAGGGTGTAGACCTCACAGTGAAATGCTGAATACAACAGGTGTAGACCTCACAGTGAAATGCTGAATACAACAGGTGTAGACCTGACAGTGAAATGCTGAATACAACAGGTGTAGACCTCACAGTGAAATGCTGAATACAACAGGTGTAGACCTCACAGTGAAATGCTGAATACAACAGGTGTAGACCTCACAGTGAAATGCTGAATACAACAGGTGTAGACCTCACAGTGAAATGCTGACTACAACAGGTGTAGACCTCACAGTGAAATGCTGACTACAACAGGGTGTAGACCTCACAGTGAAATGCTGAATACAACAGGTGTAGACCTCACAGTGAAATGCTGAATACAACAGGTGTAGACCTGACAGTGAAACGCTGAATACAACAGGTGTAGACCTCACAGTGAAATGCTGAATACAACAGGTGTAGACCTCACAGTGAAATGCTGAATACAACAGGTGTAGACCTGACAGTGAAATGCTGAATACAACAGGGTGTAGACCTTACGGTGAAATGCTGAATACAACAGGTGTAGACCTCACAGTGAAATGCTGAATACAACAGGTGTAGACCTGACAGTGAAATGCTGAATACAACAGGTGTAGACCTGACAGTGAAACGCTGAATACAACAGGTGTAGACCTCACAGTGAAATGCTGAATACAACAGGTGTAGACCTCACAGTGAAATGCTGAATACAACAGGTGTAGACCTCACAGTGAAATGCTGAATACAACAGGGTGTAGACCTCACAGTGAAATGCTGAATACAACAGGTGTAGACCTCACAGTGAAATGCTGAATACAACAGGTGTAGACCTGACAGTGAAACGCTGAATACAACAGGTGTAGACCTCACAGTGAAATGCTGAATACAACAGGTGTAGACCTCACAGTGAAATGCTGAATACAACAGGTGTAGACCTGACAGTGAAATGCTGAATACAACAGGGTGTAGACCTTACGGTGAAATGCTGAATACAACAGGTGTAGACCTCACAGTGAAATGCTGAATACAACAGGTGTAGACCTGACAGTGAAACGCTGAATACAACAGGTGTAGACCTCACAGTGAAATGCTGAATACAACAGGTGTAGACCTCACAGTAAAATGCTGACTACAACAGGTGTAGACCTTACAGTGAAATGCTGAATACAACAGGTGTAGACCTTACAGTGAAATGCTGAATACAACAGGTGTAGACCTTACAGTGAAATGCTTACTTACAAGCCCTTAACCAACAATGCATTTAAAAACAAATAGAACATATTTACAAAATAAACGAAAGTAAAAACTGAAGAAAAATAAAAAGGTAACACAATAAAATAACAATAATGAGGCTGTATACAGGGGGTACCGGTACTGAGTCAAAGCGCGGGGTACCTCTTTGTGCGAGGTATGTGATGTGTTGAAGGTACCGAACTGTCTGTTCAAGCAGTTGGCACACTGGTCGGACACTCATCAGTACAACACAAGACGTGCAACCAGAGGTCTCTTCACAGTCCCCAAGGTCCAGACGAGAGGCTGGGAAACACACAGTATTAAATAGAGCCATGACTACATGGAACTCGCTGCCACCCCAGGTAATTCAAGCTACCAATAAGACCAGACCAAAAAAAAACGGATAAAAGAACACCTTACTGCACAAAAGGGACTGTGAATAAACACTTAGCCATTTTATAAATATTGTATTGTAATTTGCACCGTACTATGTATGTACAGTACCCAATCCACATTTTTGACTGGGACTGTATTAGACACATGAGGTTCATGACACCTTAATTAGGGAGGATGGGCTCGTGGTAATGACTGGAGCGGAATCAGTGGAACGGTATCAAATACATCAAACACATGGTTTCCATGGTGTTTGACTCCATTACATTCACTCTGTTCCAGACACTATTATGAGCCGTCCTCCCCTCACCAGCCTCCTGTGGTATTAGACCAAGATGTTGGGTTTATGTACAGATATGTAGGCTATGTGTGACATTTTAAATGTATGCATTTCAGTCCTTGACTAATAATGTTCTGTACTATGTATTATGTCATGTTTCGTGTGGACCCCAGGAAGAGTAGCTGATGCTTTTGCAGCCCGGCTAATGGGGATCCTAATAAAATACCAAAATACCAATCAGATGACAGTCACACCTACTCGACCTATAATAAAACCAATCAAATGCAAAAGGGTAATCCGATGTCTAATCCAAACTCAGCTTGCAAGCTTATCATGTTTTTCCTTACTCATAGTTACTTGTCTCTTAACCCAAAATACGTTCACTCCAATATCTGGCATGTAGACAAACAAATAGATTTTAGATTTTTATTTTTAATATCCACAAGTAATCCACTCGTAAAAATGTACACTTTCACAGATTTTTTAAATGTATTTCTTGGCTGATTTTAAAATACACTATGCAGGCATTTTATTGTACTGGTTGCTAGAATTCCTGGTTTCTAGAATTCCTGGTTGCTAGAATTCTAATAGTTCACATAATTTCAGTTTATGTGACAAAACAAGCAAGTACAGTGTAGAGAATTATTGTACAATCTAAACCTCAGTGAAATATTTTTTTTTTTCATAACCAAAAAATATAGTATTTTCAGCTGTTTCAAGCTGGTGTACAAAACCCGAAAGTAAAGCAAAAAATGAAACCAGAACGGGAAGCATAGAAGTAGCGCGCACATAGAACAGATGTACCACTTCTTAGACTTGCTTTCAATGAGAATGACAGATCTACTTCCTGACAGATCTATAAAACACATTTCTATTTGGATTTGGTCAGGTCACCCAAAAAGTGACATATTGCAGCTTTACGATGAAAACTTCAACCCTGTTACATAACTTGGCACCCTAAAGCACTTACTATAGTCATGTATTTATTTTATTTAACGTGGCCTTGAAGTCCACATTTTTTTTGGTATTTTGTACCAGTTTACGTCTCTGTATGAAAGCATGGTCTTCAAGCTATGGAAGATGGCAAAACATTTAATAACAATAATAATGACTGATTGGATTTACATGGTACTTTTCTAGACACCCAAAGCTCTTTATAGTGTAAGGGGAAACTCACCACCATAACCAGTGCTTGACTTGGACTAAAATAGGTTCCGGTTCTCATTTTGGGTGCTGGTACTGTTTATATTTAGGTGCAGGAGCTCCACAATACTTTGGAGCTAATATTCTATAAGAGGACCAGGAGATCGAGCAGTGGAACATTTGAGGTGCCGGTCCTCAGCTCTGGTGAGCTCCTACCCAGGTCAACCACTGCCCCTAAACATCATCTTTATTTATTATATACATTATACATACATGGTACTTGTACACATAATATTACATAATAGGAATACAGTTTGATATACACATTACACATAAAATAGTACTCGTTATTACTCTCAGCAATAAGTCCCATGGAATCTGTAGTGACCACAGAGTAAGGACACCTGTTTAAAGCCCCATCTTCTTCTTCCATTCTATTGAGGAACATGCTAGCAGCAGATACCCATAGACTTCCAGTCATTGCGCTGACGCTAGTTAGCATTGGCTTGCGAAACTACTAACTTCCTTCATACTGGACACAGAGACATAAAAATGGTATCCGCGAGTTCATCTGACTCTTGGGATAGAAGATTTTTTATTTTACCTTTATTTAACTAGGCAAGTCCGTTAAGAACAAAATTCTTATTTTCAATGACGGCCTATCGGGGAACAGTGGGTTAAACTGCCTTGTTCAGGAGCAGAACGACAGATCAGCTCAGGGATTTATGAACTCGCAACCTTTCGGCTAGTCCAACGCTCTAACCACTAGGCTACCCTGCCGCCCCAGATAAAGGGCATCGTTGCCAAAATCCCAAAGTTTAATTTTGTAAAAGGCTATGGTCTATGGTTTGTCTGTCTTTCGTCTGGTGGCAGTCATACGTCTTCGTGATCACAACTTGAAACGGAACACCATTGAATTGGGAGCCTTTTGCTCTCCCAGCTCAGTCGTTTTCCTGCCAAAGGCTGTGCATTTGTTGAAGGTAAAAAAAAACAACAAACATGTGTTATTACTATTTAACAATGTTGCTCTATCAAATAGAATGACTCAGGGGTTCCCCCTTTTGGCTCTCGGCTGCATTTTGATATCCCCCCCAAAAAAGATCTCACGACCCCAACAGCCAATGTTTACTTTTTTATTTGGCGCTATGACAGTCAATTGAAAAACAATTCTCACAGTATTTCTGATTGTCTTTCTCAATATTCTTCTCGAGATTCCGAATTGGATGACCGTTCAAATCGTTTTTTTTTTTTGTTTCAGATTCCCAGTTGTCGTGAACGCACTGAAGTCGGAAGTCAGAGATTTTCCCCCGAGTTCCCAGATGTTTTGAATGCGGCATTCATGCTCAGTGCGCCAAGGGTAATTCCCTTTAGAGTCATCAACCAAAACTCCTCAGTAGTGACCCGTGGGAAGTAGGTCAAAAAGTGCTCTTCCAAGCATTTGGAGGTGAGCAGTCATCAGTCGTGTGGGGACACTTGACTCATGCTGTTTTCTGCTTTCTGTTAGAAACGTGCACAGCCGAGAAGGTAGGAAGGGCTCTCTTTTGAAAAAACCAGTAAGAATTATTTCCTCTGAATCCACTGATTCGGTCACTCACCCGTAGTGGTTTTTTTTTGTTTCGTATTTCCCCTGCATGTTTGCGTTCAAGGAGACACCTTTTCTTTTCATAACACAGCAAATCAACCAAGTGATTTTATTTTTATTTTTTTATGGATGACAACAGTTCCTCTCGATGCAATGTTTTTCTCCCAACACTCCTCCTCGATAACCACCAAGCCTCGGTGTGTGAAATAGAACATCGTCATGCTCTGATCCCATGTGGTTTGACTGGTTTACAGTCGCGTCATCACACTCCCTCACCTGATTGGTCGAGTAGGCGGGCCTTCTGACTTTGTGGCTGTGGTAACTAGGCAGAACCGCTCTGGATAACAGATGGTATGAAAGCTAGCTGCTCCTGTGGGTGAGTGAATCTTTAACCCCCTCGGATCTATCCCTATTACCCCTCCCATTGGACAGGCTCTCTATTATCTTATTGAGAGCTCTCTGCACCAATCAGAAGAGACCACTTGTTCAAGAGCGGCGAAGGGCCAAAAAAACGGAAAAGAGAGATAGAGAGAGAGAGATAGTTAGAGAGAGATAGTTAGAGAGATAGTTAGAGAGATAGAGATAGTTAGAGAGAGAGAGAGATAGTTAGAGAGAGATAGTTAGAGAGATAGTTAGAGAGATAGAGATAGTTAGAGAGAGAGAGAGATAGTTAGAGAGATAGTTAGAGATATAGAGATAGTTAGAGAGAGAGAGAGATAGTTAGAGAGAGATAGTTAGAGAGATAGTTAGAGAGATAGAGATAGTTAGAGAGAGAGAGAGATAGTTAGAGAGAGATAGTTAGAGAGATAGTTAGAGAGATAGAGATAGTTAGAGAGAGATAGTTAGAGAGATAGAGAGATAGTTAGAGTTAGAGAGAGAGAGAGATAGTTAGAGTTAGAGAGAGAGAGAGATAGTTAGAGAGAGATTTAGAGAGATAGAGATAGTTAGAGAGATAGAGATAGTTAGAGAGAGAGAGAGATAGTTAGAGAGAGAGAGAGATAGTTAGAGAGATAGAGATAGTTAGAGAGAGAGAGAAAGCTAATTAGCATTTTGTACAGTAAATTTTGTAATACTAAGAAAAAGGGTAATTTAGGTGTAACAATATATTACACTGAGATCACCATCCTGCAGGGAAATTTATTGATAACATTTCAGTGGCCTTGTGGTTCGAGTGTCCACAGCAAGGTTGCGAGTTTGACCCCCCCCACTGAGATCATATCAAAAGACTGTAAAATTGTTTTAACCCTTAACTCTTAACTTAACCATTTTGAATGAATGCCGAAAACTTAACCAGTCATGAGGTGCCGACGTCAGCATCCTGGGTTGCAGCTGCAACAAAACACCATGACATTTGAACTTTGGAAAAACCCCAAACTGTCGGGAATCTGAAGTCAAATTGGTCAAACCGTGGGATCTTGTTGACAGTAGATTTGAAGAGCTCATACTTTGGATGAAAAGGACAAATCTAGTTGATGCTTGCAAGGACACACAGAGTGGTAATTATACTGTGACATCAGGGGGGGTCTCTATTTATTTTCATGGAACCCTCCTATTTTTTACCAGGCAAGTCAGTTAAGAACAAATTCTTATTTTCAATGACAGCCTAAGAACAGTGGGTTAACTGTCTTGTTCAGGGGTAGAACAACAGATTTGTACCTTGTCAGCTCAGGGATTTGAACTTGCAGCCTTTCGGTTACTAGTCCAACACTCTAACCACTAGGCTACCCTGCCGCCCCATTATGGGCCTAATAGTGACGTCATTTATATAAACTTTTAATGTGTCATGAACACAACCAGTCATGATATTTTTCACCTACAAAATGAAGCTACCTGCGCGAACTAGGCCACTACAAAATAATTCCAACATTCAAACACTGCCGAGTGGCGCTGCGGTCTAAGGCACTGCATCTCAGTGCAACAGGCATCACTACAGTCACCCTGGTTCGATTCCAGGCTGTATCCCATCCGGCCGTGATTGGGTGGTGCACAATTGGCCCAGTGTCGTCCGGGTTTGGCTGGGGTAAGCTGTCATTGTAAATAGGAATTTGTTCTTAACTGACTTGCCCTAGTTAAATAAAGAGACGCTGTTTGGTGAATGGAAAGAAACATCTCTTACAAAACACCAAAAAGTGACATCTTGCTGACAAATGTACCTTTTTTGTTAAAAAGACACCTGGAAAGGGGCTGAAATACGGGACTATCCCAGGATGACAAGTGCAGCCACATGGTGAACCATGACATGGAGGTGGGGGTGTTTGTTTCATTTGTTAAATTATGAGTATTTAGCCGTATTTAGACGTATTTAGAGACACCCCCTAAAGTTAGACCGCCTGTAAACCGCACTCTGACTGAGAGTGAAGGCCACGTTTGGGACGATCAAATAGACAGAGAAAAATTGAAGAGGCTGCTCAGCACACACACACACACTTAGTGTAGATCAAGAACCAAGGAATAGGTCCTTCAGAGGAAATACAAGTGATTAACTAGATTAGATTAGAACTAGATTAGTCAGAGGGAGGAAGTGTGGGAAGAAGGGAGGGAGGGGAGGGGGGATGGAGGGGGAGGGAATGAGGGAGGGAGGGAGGGAGGGAGGGTGAGAGTGGAGAGAGAGAGAGGGAGGGAGGGAGGGGGGAGGGAGGGAGGGGGAGGGGGGAGAGAGGGAGGGAGGGAGGGAGGGAGGGAGGGAGGGTGAGAGTGGAGAGAGAGAGAGGGAGGGAGGGAGGGGGGGAGGGAATGAGGGAGGGAGGGAGGAGGGAGGGAGGGAGGGGGGGAGGGAATGAGGGAGGGAGGGGTATCAGCGAAAGAGTGCAGCGCTCCTTTCTCTTATCTGGTCTTTTTTCTTGAATATAGCACAGGAGGAGAAATTAAAGAATATCTTGCCCCTTTATTTAAGAAAACGTAACAGAAAACTCTTCTAGCAAACCTCTTGAGAGGTGTGTGTGTGTGTGTGTGTGTGAGAGGTCTTGTTCTCCTATTCTCGTGGGGACCTGAAATCCCCAGAAGGATAGTAAAACATGGAAAATTCTCCCTTGTTGGGGACATTTCACACATCCCCAAAGGCTATTTTAAACTTACGGGTTAGGTTTAGGGTTACAATTAGGGTTATGGGTTAGGCGTTAGGTTTACGGGTTGCGTTTAGGGTAAGGGTTAGGTTTAGGGTTACAATTAGGGTTATGGGTTAGGCTTTAGGTTTAGGGGTTGAGTTTAGGGTAAGGGTTAGGTTTAGGGTTACAATTAGGGTTATGGGTTAGGCGTTAGGTTTACGGGTTGCGTTTAGGGTAAGGGTTAGGTTTAGGGTTACAATTAGGGTTATGGGTTAGGCGTTAGGTTTACGGGTTGCGTTTAGGGTAAGGGTTAGGTTTAGGGTTACAATTAGGGTTATGGGTTAGGCGTTAGGTTTAGGGGTTGAGGTTAGGGTAAGGGTTAGGTTTAGGGTTACAATTAGGGTTATGGGTTAGGCGTTAGGTTTAGGGGTTGAGGTTAGGGTAAGGGTTAGGGTTAGCGGTTATGGAAAATAGGATTTTGAATGGAAATACATTTTAGGTCCCCCACGAGGATAGAAAAAAACGAGTGTGAGGGTGTGTGCACCAAAACCTAGCGTGACTCAGCCCTCTTCTCCCCCTCAGCCTGCTAAAGGTTTTTCTGACGCAAAAAAAAAACTCATCCCATTTTTATTTAAACTCAGTTTAATGTGACATCATCTAAACAGCCGGCGGTCACTCATTACATCTTTATAACAAACCTCCAGCCATAAAAAGATGCTGAGTGGTCTTTTGATAGCCCCCCTCTTTCTTGTCTTCTACCCTTCCCCCTCCCTCTGCTAGCTTCCGTCCTCCTCTGGGTACATTGACTTCAATACAAAACCTAGGAGGCTCATGGTGAGATAAATGCTTTTTCCCTTGTCACGGTGCGGAGGTTTCTCTTGGTAATGAGCAATACCTTTCCCGTCCCTGGCCTCAATCTAAGGTACCAGAGCTTCGTGCGTCACTGTTATAGTTCAGTGGAACACTAGGTCTGCCGTGTGACCTATGTTAGGTATATTCGGTGTATTTGTAATAGTGAAACTTCCTCGTTCATTTACTTCCCACTGAAGTTGATCAGGCTTCAGTATGAGGTAGTATAATATTCAGGTTCTGTATTCACCACCATTCAAATATATTTTCTCTCCCTGTCCGTCCTATATTTATTATACCTAAACTGATTCGATTTCCTATGCGTTCACTCCCTTGGGCTTTATGACTAATACAACTTCTGTCTCTCTCTAGTTATGGTTCCGTCAGTTCCTCCACCCCGTGCGTTTTATCCCCTGCGCTAAGGGTAGTCCGATACCTTATTTTGCGTTTTATCCCCTGCGCTAAGGGTAGTCCGATACCTTCTTTTGCGTTTTATCCCCTGCGCTAAGGGTAGTCCGATACCTTATTTTGCGTTTTATCCCCTGCGCAAAGGGTAGTCCGATACCTTCTTTTGAGTTTTATCCCCTGCGCTAAGGGTAGTCCGATACCTTCTCTTGCGTTTTATCCCCTGCGCTAAGGGTAGTCCGATACCTTATTTTGCGTTTTATCCCCTGCGCTAAGGGTAGTCCGATACCTTCTCTTGCGTTTTATCCCCTGCGCTAAGGGTAGTCCGATACCTTATTTTGCGTTTTATCCCCTGCGCTAAGGGTAGTCCGATACCTTCTTTTGCGTTTTATCCCCTGCGCTAAGGGTAGTCCGATACCTTATTTTGCGTTTTATCCCCTGCGCAAAGGGTAGTCCGATACCTTCTTTTGCGTTTTATCCCCTGCGCTAAGGGTAGTCCGTTATGCCTTCTCCCCCTAGTTTCCGGTAGTACGTTTATTCCCTAAAACGATTTACCTAACTACAAGGGTTGCAGTATCCTGTAACATGTTTATGCCTTCACACATTATCTGCCTACAGTGTTTAGTATCCTATAGGACGCTTATTACCTAAAACGATTTACCTAAGTGGTTGTTTCCTTACTCCCAGGGAACCCTTCACCCAATCACTGTTGACCCTTTTTGCTACACCCTCTGCTAGCAATGGAAAAATAATTTCTACAGTAGCCTCAGCAGCACTCTGTAGGGTAGCACCATGGTGTAGCCCGGAGGACAGCTAGCTTCCGTCCTCCTCTGGGCACATTGACTTCAATACAAAACCTAGGCGGCTCATGGTTCTCACCCCCTTCCATAGACTTACACAGTAATTATAAATTGATATGTTGTCCACCCAATCAAAGGATTATATAATTAATCTAGTACTGAAAGCATAAGCTACAGCTAGCACTGTAGTGCATAA
Source organism: Brachymystax lenok tsinlingensis (assembly GCA_030435695.1). Classification (NCBI taxonomy): domain Eukaryota; kingdom Metazoa; phylum Chordata; class Actinopteri; order Salmoniformes; family Salmonidae; genus Brachymystax; species Brachymystax lenok. Next base: position 25,332,101 of record CM059798.1, read on the forward strand.
CATGTGGTGAGTAGTTGACTCAAAGCGAGAGAAAGACAATAGTTGTAGAGTTTTCAACAAATAATTTTTTTCAAAAATGACGAGAGAGAGAGAGTGGTAGCTATATTTTATTGTAAAAAATATGCATTTACACTTTCACTTACTTAGCGAATACAGCTAGCTAGTTTAACCTACTCAAACACTAGGCTCAAACAGAGAGAGATACTATGTTAGCTAGCTGGCTATAGCTATCCAACACTGGAACTCTTCCAAGTCAGCTTTTGGTTGTATTCATGTATTGCCACCGGGGCCTACTAAACTGCTTTCTGCTGACTAAACTGTTCTGCATGATTGTAGCGAGTTTTTACTAACGCGTTAGTTCTACTAGCTACAGTATGTTGACTATGACGTTAATATGGTGACAACGATCTAGGCTGTGTGTAGCTGTTGGCAGTTATGATATGAAGGTTTGGCTTGGAAAGGTTTTTCCGCCTGGTCACAGACAGCTGATGTGTTGTGCACGGAAGTTCACAAGTGAAGGGAAAAGGTGAGAGGAGGAGAGCGCGTAGATTCTAGAATTATTTACAACGATCAAAGGGATCATGCTGTTTGTATGTGGCTGCTATGAAAGTGAACTGTGTTTGCGTGGTGATCAGGAGTGTATTCATTCCTCTGATTCTGTTGAAAAATGTTTCTTAAACACAAGCAAACGGAACAAAACAGGGATTAAACATACCTGAATTTGTCCAATAGAAACTCTTGTTTGCAACTGTTTGACTAATGAGTACACCCTTGTCACGGCGTGGCCCTTTTGGGTGTATATCGTGGCTCCCCCCTCTCACTCTCTCTCTCTCCCACCACAGGTTTTACAACAGTCATAAATTCCTGGTAGAAACTCTCAGTATGGAGGGAGAGCCTATGGAGAACAAAGTCATTCTTCTTGCCAAAACTCCTAATCCCCAAAGTTGGGAGAATTAAACAATATTTCTATTTTTGAGAATGTGGGAATGGTCCGTGGACACTTAACTTCTTAGGGAGCGGCAGGTGAGGTGACGGTTTTGGAGAGTCTGGCGTGCCCAAAGCAAAATGCCTGCCACTCAGGCTCAGAAAATAGGATATGCGCATAATTAGTACTATTGGATAGGAAACACTCTGAGGTTTCTAAAAGTGTTAACATAATGTCTGTGAGTATAACAGAACTCATTTAGCAGGCGAAATCCCGAGACAAATCTATCCGGAAATCAGTTTCTGGTGACCTATTGCTCTGTTTGACACACTCCCCATTGAATCCATTTGTAACCAGGACTGAGACTGCAGTACCTATGGCTTCCACTAGATGTCAACAGTCTATATACAAAGACTCAGAGAGATTGGAGTAAACAGAACGAATAGGTACAGGAAATGGTCAAGGTAGCTCAGATGTCAACAACAACAACACACTTTATTTTACTTATATAAGGTATAGGTGACCATCCGAGTGAAATATTATCGCTAATATTCATAAAAGGATAGCTAAGGATGCATTTTAACTGGTATTTGATTTGTTTCGGAAAAGTTTATAGGTATATTTGAACGCGTTCTCTTCACGTTTCAATGGGCGATTCGACGTTGGATTTTCTGAACATAACGCGCAAACCAAACTGAGATTTATGGATATAATAAATGACTTTTTCTAACAAAGAACCATTGGATGTCTTCATTGGACACTTGGGAAGCCCTCAGCAGAAGTTCTTCAAAAGGTAAGGGATTTGTTTTCGCTGTGAAATGTGTTTTGTGTGAACCGCGATGGTTTATGAATTTATGCTAATGGGAAATATTGGAAGTGCTACCCTCAAACAATCAAATGTAGTGCTTTCGCCGTAAAGCCTTTTTGAAATCTGACAATGCTGTGATATTGCCAGGAAGCAGAGTTTTTGATGACTATGCAACACTTGTATATTGATGAATGTTTAATAATTCAACTTTTGGATTTTGAATTTGGCGCCTTGCATTTCACCGGCTAGCACCCCACCACTCGGTAAGTAGTTAAGGGACAGTCATGTCGAGTACGTTTCAGTTGGTGACCTCATGAAGGGCAGGAGACACACATTACTGTTTCTTTGTTTGTATACACTTCTCAATTATGGGGTTTGCATCTGAATGTTGGATAAAATAAATTATTGAGTATAGGAATACTTTTGAAAAGATGATGCCTCACAAGTCCTCAGCTGGCAGCCTTCTTAAATAGTACCCGCAAAACACCAGTCTCAACGTCAGCAGTGAAGAGGCGACTGGGATGCTGGCCTTCTAGGCAGAGTTCCTCTATCCAGTGTCTGTTCTTTTGCCCATCATAATATTTTCTTTTTATTGGCCAGTCTGAGATATGGCTTTTTCTTTGACACTCAGCCTAGAAGAATATCGATGTCTCATTCAATTTAACTAAGAGGTAAAATTGCCAGATTTACCTTTTTCAAATGGACATTTTAAATAATATCCAAATTGATTGGTTTCGACAAATCAGACAATTTAAACTTTTCCACATTAACCTTGATACAGCAACGCTTTCAGGGTAATTAAAGTTTAATTCCCAAATAGCCTATACAGGTTTGATTCATCATTAACGTTGATTAATCACTACAAAACCCCAGTACTACCCAATACTGACGGAAGTCCCGCCTTCGCAGGAATCCCATGTGGCTTCTGCCTTAGGGATATGTGAAGCTGGTGATGAATGTATCCTAACATTTAAACTATTGTTTACACTCATGATAATCCAGCCAATCTCAGCTGATTGGATGTCATCGTCTCATTCAATTTAATAAGTTAAATTGTCAAACATACCTTTTCAGGTTCTTCCAATTAAATGAGATTTTAAACTTTCCCATATTAACCAGGATGAACCAACTTCTCAGGTTAATTCAAGTTGAATTCCCAGATAGCCTATTCAGTTAGGATTAATAGTTATCATTGATTAATCAATTCAATTTGCTTTTGCACATTCATTCACGTTCAACTCCCACATTACGGATACAGTAGTGATGGTTCATTAACGTCTATAAATATATTCAAACTATATCGCAAACACGATAGCTCACTCACTGGCTGACACTGTCAAACAAGCTCGAAATGAACACCCACAAGCTTACTATCATAGGTTTCGATCAACTTACTTTGGCAAACTCACTGAAACAGGAATGGAAGAGCTGCTACCATTCAAACAGATGTTTCTGTCGAACATGTATCCCACCTTCATTACCTACTTGGGCCCTGCAGCCCACATTGGCTTGTCTATCTTACGACTCAGAGAGCTTGCAAGCACAGCTTTTGAGGCATCAAAAAGCTCGCAACGCTAAGAGCCCTGACAACTCGGTTTTGAAGTTTGACCAGGAGCACTCACTCCAGTTAGAGGGTGCATTATCAGGTATTGGAGCGTTGAGAGATGACGCACAACAAAGGTTTCTACCACGAAACCACGATTCCAATAACCACGCGGTCTAAATATCTGTAAAGTACATCGCCATCGAAACGACTACCGCTACAATCGACCTGTTTGCTACATTCCTGCACCCAACCCACACAAAGTGTCAGAGCACAAGGGTAACAAAGGGTTAAAGGACGATCACTACGTGAAGAACTAAAGCGAGAACAATTTGAGAAAAGGGTAAAAGATAAGTCACAAGGATTAGACAGAGAATTTGCCGGACACCAGGTCCGCAGGAATTAACACTCTCTCTCTCTGCCACCACAGGTTTTACAACGATCATAAATTCCTGGTAGAAACTCTCAGTAATGAGGGAGAGAGCCTATGGAGAAAAAAAGTCATTCTTCTTGCCAATCCAACAATTTTCTATTTTTGAGAATGTGGGAATGGTCCGTGGACACTTAAGGGACTGTCATATCGAGTTATGGATGGACAGTCACCATCCTGCCTGTTTTATGAACATTTAAAAATCTTGTCCATGTTCTGTTATAATCTGCACCAGGCACAGCCAGAAGAGGACTGGCCACCCCTCACAGCCTGGTTCCTCTCTAGGTTTCTTCCTAGGTTTTGGCCTTTCTAGGGAGTTTTTCCTAGCCACCGTGCTTTTACACCTGCATTGCTTGCTGTTTGGGGTTTTAGGCTGGGTTTCTGTACAGCACTCTGTGACATCAGCTGATGTAAGGGGGGCTTTATAAATAAATTTGATTTGATGATTTTAACTCCAACCCTGTTCCTGGAGAACGACCCTCCTGTAGGTTTTAACTCCAACCCTGTTCCTGGAGATACCCTCCCTGTTCCTGGAGAGATACCCTCCTGTAGGTTTTAACTCCAACCCTGTTCCTGGAGATACCCTCCTGTAGGTTTTAACTCCAACCCTGTTCCTGGAGAACGACCTCCTGCTACCTCCTTAACTCATAAGCAATGAAGATTATTCACCCTCTTTAAAGCCAACCTTCTCCTTAGCCATAATGGAAGATAGTAGCCCCACTATAGGGCTGATATTTCATGCTACATAACCCAGATTGGACCCATTGAAGCGGGGAGAGGATTGACGTCCTTTCCCCATTTCTTCCATCCAAGCGTTCCATTCATTGTCCCTTTCCTCCACTCCTCCTCCATCCATCCATCCATCCCACCATCCATACATCCATCCATCCACTCCACCAGCCATCCATCCATACCTCCACTCCTCCTCCATCCATCCATACCTCCATCCCTCCTACATCCATCCATCTATACATCCATACCTCCACCCCTCCTCCCCTCCTCCATCCATTCATACCTCCACCTCTCCTCCATCCATCCATCTATCCATCCATACCTCCATCCCTCCTCCATCTATACATCCATACCACCACCCCTCCTCCATCCATCCATACCTCCACCTCTTCTCCATCCATCCATCTATCCATCCATACCTCCATCCCTCCTCCATCCATCCATCTATCCATCCATACCTCCATCCCTCCTCCATCCATCCATCTATACATCCATACCTCCACTCCTCCACCATCCATTCATCCATCCATCCATACCTCCACTCCTCCTCCATCCATCCATACCTCCATCCATACCTCCATCCATCCATACCTCCACTCCTACGCCATCCATCCATCCATACCTCCATCCCTCCTCCATCCATCTATACATCCATACCTCCACCCCTCCTCCATCCATCCATACCTCCATCCCTCCTCCATCCATCCATACCTTCACCCCTCCTCCATTCATCCATCTATACCTCCACCCTCCTCCATCCATCCATCCATCCATACCTCTACCTCTCTCCTCCATCCATCCATCCATCCATCCATACCTCTCCACCATCCATTCATCCATCCATACCTCCACTCCTCCTCCATCCATCCATACCTCCATCCATCCATACCTCCACTCCTACGCCATCCATCTATACATCCATACCTCCACCCCTCCTCCATCCATCCATACCTCCATCCCTCCTCCATCCATCTATACATCCATACCTCCACCCCTCCTCCATCCATACCTCCACCTCATCTCCATCCATCCATCTATTCATCCATACCTCCACCTCTTCTCAATCCATCCATCTATCCATCCATACCTCCATCCCTCCTCCATCCATCCATCTATACCTCCACCCCTCCTCCATCCATCCATCCATACCTCTCCTCCATCCATCCATCCATCTATCCATCCATACCTCCATCCGTCCTCCATCCATCCATACCTCTCCTCCACCTCTCCTCCATCCATCCATCTATCCATCCATATCTCCACCTCTCCTCCATCCATCCATCTATCCATCCATACCTCCACCTCTCCTCCATCCATCCATACCTCCACCTCTCCTCCATCCATCCATCCATCTATCCATCCATACCTCCACCTCTCCTCCATCCATCTATCATCCATCCATCCATACCTCCACCTCTCCTCCATCCATCTATCCATCCATCCATACCTCCACCTCTTCTCCACCCATCTATCCATCCATACCTCCATCTCTCCTCCATCCATCCATCTATACATCCATACCTCCACCCCTCCTCCATCCATCCATCTATCCATTCATACCTCCACCTCTCCTCCATCCATCCATACTTCCACCCCTCCTCTATCCATCCATCCATATGTCCACCCCTCCTCCATCCATCCATACCTCCACCCCTCCTCCATCCATCCATCCACCCCTCCTCCATCCATCCATCCATACCTCCACCCCTCCTCCATCCATCCATACCTCCACCCCTCCTCCATCCATCCACCCCTCCTCCATCCATCCATCCATCCATACCTCCACCCATACCTCCACCCCTCCTCCATCCATCCATCTATCCATTCATACCTCCACCTCTCCTCCATCCATCCATTTATCCATCCATACCTCCACCCCTCCTCCATCCATCTATACATCATACCTCCACCTCTCCTCCATCCATCCATCCATACTTCCACCCCTCATCCATCCATCCATCCATATGTCCACCCCTCCTCCATCCATCTATCCATACTTTCACCCCTCCTCCATCCATCCATCCATACCTCCACCCCTCCTCCATCCATCCATACCTCCACCCCTCCTCCATCCATCCATCCATCCATACCTCCACCCCTCCTCCATCCATTTGTCCATACCTCCACCCTTCCTCCATCCATCCATCCATCCATCATACCTCCATCCATCCACCCATACCTCCACCCCTCCTCCATCCCTCCACCCCTCCTCCATCCATCCACCCATACCTCCACCCCTCCTCCATCCATCCCTCCACCCCTCCATCTCATCCATCCCTCCACCCATCCATCCATCCATCCCTCTATCCATCCATCCATCCATCCCATCCCACCATCCATACATCCATCCATCCACCCCACCAGCCATCCATCCATACCACTCCTCCTCCATCCATCCATACCTCCATGCCTCCATCCATACCTCCACTCCTACACCATCCATCCATACCTCCATCCCTCCTCCATCCATCCATCTATACATCCATACCTCCACCCCTCCTCCATCCATCCATCCATACCTCCACCCCTCCTCCATCCATACCTCCACCTCTCCTTCATCCATCTATCCATCCATACCTCCATCCCTCCTCCATCCATCTATACATCCATACCTCCACCCCTCCTCCATCCATCCATCCATCCATACCTCCACCTCTCCTCCATCCATCCATCTATCCATCCATACCTCCATCCGTCCTCCATCCATCCATCTATACCTCCACCTCTCCTCCACCTCTCCTCCATCCATCCATCTATCCATCCATATCTCCACCTCTCCTCCATCCATCCATCTATCCATCCATACCTCCACCTCTCCTCCATCCATCCATACCTCTCCTCCATCCATCCATCCATCCATTTATCCATCCATACCTCCACCTCTCCTCCATCCATCTATCATCCATCTATCATCCATATCTCCACCTCTCCTCCATCCATCTATCCATCCATCCATACCTCCACCTCTTCTCCATCCATCTATCCATCCATACCTCCATCTCTCCTCCATCCATCCATCTATACATCCATACCTCCACCCCTCCTCCATCCATCCATCTATCCATTCATACCTCCACCTCTCCTCCATCCATCCATACTTCCACCCCTCCTCTATCCATCCATCCATACGTCCACCCCTCCTCCATCCATCCATACCTCCACCCCTCCTCCATCCATCCATCCATCCATACCTCCACCCCTCCTCCATCCATCCATCCATCCATACCTCCACCCCTCCTCCATCCATCCATCCATACCTCCACCCCTCCTCCATCCATCCATACCTCCACCCCTCCTCCATCCATCTGTCCATACCTCCACCATTCCTCCATCCATCCATACCTCCACCCATACCTCCACCCCTCCTCCATCCATCCATCTATCCATTCATACCTCCACCTCTCCTCCATCCATCCATTTATCCATCCATACCTCCACCCCTCCTCCATCCATCTATACATCATACCTCCACCTCTCCTCCATCCATCCATCCATACTTCCACCCCTCCTCCATCCATATGTCCACCCCTCCTCCATCCATCCATCCATACTTTCACCCCTCCTCCATCCATCCATCCATACCTCCACCCCTCCTCCATCCATCCATCCATACCTCCACCCCTCCTCCATCCATCCATCCATACCTCCACCCCTCCTCCATCCATCTGTCCATACCTCCACCCTTCCTCCATCCATCCATACCTCCACCCCTCCTCCATCCATCCATCTATCCATTCATACCTCCACCTCTCCTCCATCCATCCATTTATCCATCCATACCTCCACCCCTCCTCCATCCATCTATACATCATACCTCCACCTCTCCTCCATCCATCCATCCATACTTCCACCCCTCCTCCATCCATATGTCCACCCCTCCTCCATCCATCCATCCATCCATCCATACTTTCACCCCTCCTCCATCCATCCATCCATACCTCCACCCCTCCTCCATCCATCCATACCTCCACCCCTCCTCCATCCATCCATCCATCCATCCATACCTCCACCCCTCCTCCATCCATTTGTCCATACCTCCACCCTTCCTCCATCCATCCATCATACCTCCATCCATCCACCCATACCTCCACCCTCCTCCATCCCTCCACCCCTCCTCCATCCATCCACCCATACCTCCACCCCTACTCCATCCATCCCTCCACCCCTCCATCCATCCATCCATCCATCCCACCATCCATACATCCATCCATCCATCCACCCCACCAGCCATCCATCCATACCTCCACTCCTCCTCCATCCATCCATCCATACCTCCATGCCTCCATCCATACCTCCACTCCTACGCCATCCATCCATACCTCCATCCATCTATACATCCATACCTCCACCCCTCCTCCATCCATCCATCCATCCATCCATCCATACCTCCACCCCTCCTCCATCCATCCATCCATCCATACCTCCACCTCTCCTCCATCCATCCATCCATCTATCCATCCATACCTCCACCTCTCCTCCATCCATCCATCATACCTCCATCCATCCACCCATACCTCCACCCCTCCTCCATCCCTCCACCCCTCCTCCATCCATCCACCCATACCTCCACCCCTACTCCATCCATCCCTCCACCCCTCCATCCATCCATCCATCCATCCATCCCACCATCCATACATCCATCCATCCATCCATCCACCCCACCAGCCATCCATCCATACCTCCACTCCTCCTCCATCCATCCATCCATACCTCCATGCCTCCATCCATACCTCCACTCCTACGCCATCCATCCATACCTCCATCCATCTATACATCCATACCTCCACCCCTCCTCCATCCATCCATCCATCCATACCTCCACCCCTCCTCCATCCATCCATCCATACCTCCACCTCTCCTCCATCCATCCATCCATCTATCCATCCATACCTCCACCTCTCCTCCATCCATCTATCATCCATCCATCCATACCTCCACCTCTCCTCCATCCATCTATCCATCCATCCATACCTCCACCTCTTCTCCATCCATCTATACATCCATACCTCCACCCCTCCTCCATCCATCCATCCATACCTCCACCCCTCCTTCATCCATCCATCCATACCTCCACCTCTCCTCCATCCATCCATCCATCCATCTATCCATCCATACCTCCACCTCTCCTCCATCCATCTATCATCCATCCATCCATACCTCCACCTCTCCTCCATCCATCTATCCATCCATCCATACCTCCACCTCTTCTCCATCCATCTATCCATCCATACCTCCATCTCTCCTCCATCCATCCATCTATACATCCATACCTCCACCCCTCCTCCATCCATCCATACCTCCACCCCTCCTCCATCCATACCTCCACCCCTCCTCCATCCATCCATCCATCCATCCATCCATCCATCCATACCTCCACCCCTCCTCCATCCATCCATCCATCCATACCTCCACCCCTCCTCCATCCATCCATCCATCCATACCTCCACCCCTCCTCCATCCATCTGTCCATACCTCCACCCTTCCTCCATCCATCCATCCATCCATCCATACCTCCACCCATACCTCCACCCCTCCTCCATCCATCCATACCTCCACCCCTCCTCCATCCATCCATCTATCCATTCATACCTCCACCTCTCCTCCATCCATCCATTTATCCATCCATACCTCCACCCCTCCTCCATCTATACATCATACCTCCACCTCTCCTCCATCCATCCATTTATCCATCCATACCTCCACCCCTCCATCCATCCATCTATCCATTCATACCTCCACCTCTCCTCCATCCATCCATTTATCCATCCATATCTCCACCCCTCCTCCATCTATACATCATACCTCCACCTCTCCTCCATCCATCCATCCATACTTCCACCCCTCCTCCATCCATCCATCCATATGTCCACCCCTCCTCCATCCATCTATCCATACTTTCACCCCTCCTCCATCCATCCATACCTCCACCCCTCCTCCATCCATCCATACCTCCACCCCTCCTCCATCCATCCATCCATACCTCCACCCCTCCTCCATCCATCCATCCATACCTCCACCCCTCATCCATCCATCCATCCATACCTCTATTCATCGCCCCTCACACTCCCTCACTCCTAAAGTGTATAATTTAATCCATTCACCAGAGAGACGGTGTTGAGGAGAGGAGGAAGGTCAATCATATTTGAAAATTCTGTCAAAGGTAGGTGAAGGTTGAAAAACACTGATAGATATAGAAAGGCATTTCCCTTATTTCAAAATGTATCTACATCTGATCATAAGTAGTTAAAGTGTTAAATGAAGTTTGACAGTTTTAAATGAGTCTTTATCTTTTGTAAAGATCTATTTAGTTTAAAGATATGTTCCCGGAACTTTGGTGACTGCTAAGTATTATTTAAGCCTCCCGCTTTTAGGCTGGATGCGTCAATGTGTAGTTCACACATTCATAATCTATGAGCAGAATGACTGTCTCAGCTCAGTTAGCCATGAAATCCCTAGTTTTGTGTGTCGATTGATAAGGGAAAAAAACAATTGAATCCATTTCAGAATAAGTCTGTAACGTAACAATGTGGAGAAGTCAAGGGGTCTGAATACTTTCCGAAGGCTCTGTAGAAGAAAGATCAGATTTAAAAAGGGAGCTTTCAGAACTGGCAGTGCTTATCCTATCCTCTCTCTCTCTCTCTCTCTCTCTCTCTCTCTCTCTCTCGATTCCCCATCTCTCTCTCGATTCCCCATCTCTCCTCTCTCTCCCTCCCCATTCCTCTATCTCTCCCTCTCTCTTTATTTATCCTTTCATTTTTATTAGTAATTTGATCCCATTCCAGTCCAGAAATCTAGCGTCATGCTTCTCTCTTCTCTGTAAATGTTCAGTTAATACTTTGACTCAGATGGCGATAAGTGTGTGTTAATATATACGGTTTGTGTGTTAATATATACGACCGTTAAAACGCCTTTTTACTCTTCGATCAATGTTGAAATGAACATGATTTATTTCTAGCCCTGCGTCCTACACATACCAACGATATCTCTCAACGTTTTAATTATAAATTATCAAATTAATTAACCTTTGACTAATTATTTAACCCTGCGTGTTTCAGAAGTGTTATTTATACATTTTAATTTAATTAGATGATGATATTGTATATAGTTTAAGATGGGGATTTCAGAGGATGTTTGACTGTGTGTGTGAATCGATAAAGTGCGAATACGAATTGAGTAGTGATTCAGTCTCAAAATTCTACGTGCACGTACACACAATCACACACACCACACACACACACAGGCACTCACACACACACACACACACACACACACAGAAACAGACATGGAATCTGGAGCTTCTCTTTACTCGCTGTGATGGTGGGCCAGGATGACGTGCCAATCCGACGATACCTGCAGTCATGTTGATCTCTGCTGCTGCTCTGATAACAATCATAATAAACAACAAATAATAACAACAACAACAAACACTTCATGGTGAGAGTCATTCTAAAGTGTTGTTCTCTTCTTATTTATAGACATCAGATAATATCAACACTACGTAATGACTACTACTACTACTACTACTCTCTGTCTCTCCGTCTCTCTTTCCCGTCTCTATCCCTGTCTGTCTCTTATTTATAGACATCAGATAATATCAACACTACGTAATGACTACTACTACTACTACTCTCTCTCTCTGTCTCTCCGTCTCTCTCTTTCCCGTCTCTATCCCGTCTGTCTCTCCGTCTCTCTCTCTTTCCCGTGTCTGTCTCTCCGTCTCTCTCTCTTTCCCGTCTCTATCCCTGTCTGTCTCTCCGTCTCTCTCTCTTTCCCGTCTCTATCCCTGTCCGTCTCTCTTTCCTGTCTCTATCCCTGTCTGTCTCTCTCTCTTTCCCGTCTCTATCCCTGTCTGTCTCTCTCTCTTTCCCGTCTCTATCCCTGTCTGTCTCTCTCTCTTTCCCGTCTCTATCCCTGTCTGTCTCTCTCTCTTCCCCGTCTCTATCCCTGTCTGTCTCTCTCTCTTTCCCGTCTCTATCCCTGTCTGTCTCTCTTTCCCGTCTCTATCCCTGTCTGTCTGTCTCTCTTTCCCGTCTCTATCCCTGTCTGTCTCTCTCTCTTTCCTGTCTCTATCCCTGTCTGTCTCTCTCTCTTTCCCGTCTCTATCCCTGTCCGTCTCTCTCTCCCGTCTCTATCCCTGTCTGTCTCTCTGTCTCTCCGTCTCTGTCTCTCCGTCTCTGTCTATCTCTCTCTCTGTCTCTGTCTGTCTCTCCGTCTCTCTCTCTGTTTCAGTCCATCTCGCTCTCCCTAGCTTTCTCCAACAACGCCTCAGTTCAGTATTTTTGTCTTTTGAAATGTAGAGGAATCAATGATTAATTTCTGACAGTAAGACAAGAGATTCCACTTCCAAATCAATCACATTCTAGATCGCCAAAAGCATTCTTCCTACGGTTATATTTTTTTTTATAGAATCAGAATGATAGAATCCAGGTATGGGAAAGACTGTCAGTGGCTTCAAAAGGAGAATGGCGCAATGCTATCCACATGGTGAGTTAGGGGGTTTAAGGGGATAGGCTGCATGTCAAAACGCTCCCTATCCCCCTATCTAGTGCACTACTTTCTGATCAGGGCCCATATAGGAGAATAAGGTGTCATTTGGGGCACAACTTAGATGGTTGCTCACCTTGTTGGCACTCTCCAGGCTCCAGAAGGGAGGAGGCTGTGCCTGCCAGGTTTCCCCAGGAATGGACATAGTTTCTAGGGGAAACTCCTGGACGGTGCCAGCCCCTATCTCCATATCTCCAACCCAGCCATGGAAACTACTCGCTTCAAGTCCAGGAGATTTGAATCTATCAGGTGTGTGTGAACAATAAGGAGCATTTTGTAGCAGAGCCAGTATGACTGCAGACAGCTGTGTCCCAAATGGCACCCTGTTCTCTACATAATGCTCTACATTTGACCTACTATGGGTCCTGATCAAAGTAGTGCACTATAAAGGGAATAGGGCGTGATGATTAATGACTACAGTGTTTAAGTTGACTATTCAATTGCATTCAGATGATTACTGCTGCTGCTAAAAGGGCAGAACTCAGAGACTCGTGTTGTTCTGTGTTTTGGGGGTTCTTCTCTCGCTCTCTCGCTCTCTCGCTGTTGCTGTACCAGTGTCATTAGGGTAGGTTGTTGAAAGGCCAGAAGCAGCGCCACAACGTGCCGACAGCCATCTACAACACTGAGACAACGTACCGACAGCCATCTACAACACTGAGACAACGTACCGACAGCCATCTACAACACTAAGACAACGTACCGACAGCCATCTACAACACTGAGACAACGTGCCGACAGCCATCTACAACACTGAGACAACGTACCGACAGCCATCTACAACACTAAGACAACGTACCGACAGCCATCTACAACACTAAGACAACGTACCGACAGCCATCTACAACACTGAGACAACGTACCGACAGCCATCTACAACACTGAGACAACGTGCCGACAGCCATCTACAACACTGAGACAACGTGCCGACAGCCATCTACAACACTGAGACAACGTGCCGACAGCCATCTACAACAATGAGACAACGTGCCGACAGCCATCTACAACACTAAGACAACGTACCGACAGCCATCTACAACACTGAGACAACGTACCGACAGCCATCTACAACACTAAGACAACGTACCGACAGCCATCTACAACACTGAGACAACGTGCCGACAGCCATCTACAACACTGAGACAACGTGCCGACAGCCATCTACAACACAGGCAATTTATGATATGATACTATATGATATCGTTATTTGATACTACTATATGATACTGCTATATGATATTACTATATATTACTGCTATAAGACACTTATATTTATTACTACTATATGACACTACTATATGATACTACTATATATTCCTACTATATGATACTGCTATTTGATACTACTATATATTACAACTACTATATAATACTACTATATGATACTGCTATATGATACTACAAAAATTACTACTATATGATACGACTATATATTACTACTATGTGATACTACTATATTATACTACTATATGATACTTTTACGTGATACTTTTACGTGATACTGCTATATGATACTACTATATGATACTACTATATATTACTACTCTATGATACTACTCTATGATACTACTATATGATACTGCTATATATTACTATATGATTCTACTATATGATTCTACTATATGATACTGCTATATGATACTACTATATGATATTACTATATATTACTGCTATATATTACTGCTATATATTACTGCTATATGATACTATTATATGATACTACTATATATTACTGCTATATGATACTACTATATGATACTACTATATTACTACTATATGATACTATTATTGATACAACTATATATTACTGCTATATGATACTGCTATATGATACTACTATATATTACTGCTATATGATTCTACTATATGATACTACTATATGATACTGCTATATGATATTACTATATATTACTGCTATATGATACTGCTATATGATACTACTATATATTACTACTATATGATACTATTATTGATACAACTATATATTACTGCTATATGATACGACTATATGATACTACTACTATATGATACTACTACTATATGATACTACTATATATTACTACTCTATGATACTACTATATGATACTGCTATATGATACTATTATATGATATTACTATATATTACTGCTATATTACTACTATATGATACTACTATATATTACTACTATATGATACTGCTATATGATACTATATGATATTACTATATATTACTGCTATATAGTACTACTATATATTACTGCTATATGATACTACTATATATTACTGCTATGATACTACTATATGATACTACTATATGATACTACTATATGATACTACTATATGATACTATTATTGATACAACTATATATTACTGCTATATGATACTACTATTTATTACTGCTATATGATTCTACTATATGATACTACTATATATTACTACTCTATGATTCTACTATATGATACTACTATATGATACTGCTATATGATACTACTATATGATATTACTATATATTACTGCTATATATTACTACTATATATTACTGCTATATGATACTATTATATGATACTACTATATATTACTGCTATATGATACTACTATATGATACTACTATATATTACTACTATATGATACTATTATTGATACAACTATATATTACTGATATATGATACGACTATATGATACGACTATATGATACGACTATATGATACTACTATATATTACTAATATATGATACTATTATATGATACTACTATATATTAATGGTATATGATACTTCTATATGATACTACTATATGATACTACTATATATTACTGCTATATGATTCTACTATATGATACTACTATATATTACTGCTATATGATTCTACTATATGATACTACTGTATATTACTGCTATATGATACTACTATATGAGTAATCATGTTTTAAATTGCCACTGTTGTTGTAACACACACACACACACACACGCACAAACACACGCTGCAGAGGGAAGACAAGCCAACCACTTTCTTTACAATAACCAGTAGCCTTCGCAAGCTGTTAAATATATCAAATACATAGCTGACGTCAATTCCCTGAAGTGCTAACGGTAAAATGACACACGGATTCCATATTGAGGGACATTCCGTTAAATTCCATGTTGTCTCACACACCCACGGGAGAATAACAATCTGTCTCCGTAGTCGTAGGTTATGAGCGTTCTATTTGCCGCATTCCAAGACTCAGTGGTATGCCAGCTGACAGTCAGATCTGACAGAAAGATGATATTTTCTGGGAACTATGTATGTACATTGACTGATGTGGTCCCCCACTGCTTGTCCATTTGATTTGGGAGAAAGAAAAGAGACGAGCTATGTTTGTCAAGGACGATAATAGATTTTCATTAAACTCAAGGGAAGCCTATCGAGGGTTGTCCATTTCTTTATTGGCGCACAGAGTTTCTGGTTCAAGATCCTGCTCGACTGTCCGTCCTTTGATTGCTACGCCAAAGTAGTCGACACTTAGCCTAGTGGAGAAGAGTGGAGCGGTCAGAGCTGTCAGCGGTCAGGCCGCTCAGCTGGTGGTGGAGAAAATAGTATTCTGCTCTATTTTGTTTTTAAAGAGCCGCTGTTGTTGTTTTTTTTTTTTGACCAATCACAGTAGCCCGTGTGGTGATACGTCAGCATGTTAACAGCACGACCAGCTAACGTACACACACTAGCTAGCTAGCTGGCTAACACTATCGGGTTTATAACGTTTTTTTTTTTTTTTAAACAATATTTTTTTTTTTTTTTCTAATACATTTTTGAGTTAATAATTTATCTTAGGTGTAATTAAATTTTTATGCAGTAAGCGATTCACATTTTGCACGCCGATAACGTTTTTTTTTTGTTGTTGTTGTTGTTGTTGTTGCTATGGTTACCGATTCCCGTCGCCCTTGTGTGTCTTAACGGCCCATGTACTCTACACATGTTGGATTTTAACTTGATTACTCTTTTGTCACAGAGAATTTTCCAGTTGCATCAAAGAAATTCAAATGAGCCTGATGATTCAGGCGGGAGGGGGGAGGGCAGTCAAGTCATTGGGATCAGGGCCTGCTATCAAAATAATATTCTCTCTCGCTCAAACGCTATAGGCCTAGGTCCTACTACGGCAACATTCAAATGTACAACACATGTATCAGTCGCAGTCACAAAAACCATCCAGCGCTATGATGAAACTGGCTCTCGCGAGGACCTGTCACTGGAAAGGAAGACTCAGAGTTACCTCTGCTGCAGAGGATAAGTTCATTAGAGTTACCAGCCTCAGAAATTGCAGCCCAAATAAATGCTTCTCAGAGTTCAAGAAACAGACACTTCTCAAAATCAACTGTTCAGAGAAGACTGCGTGAATTCCCTTTTACGATCCCCTAACCAATTGTGCTATTGTGTGTTTTTTTTGTAACTTATTTTGTACATAATGTTTCTGCCACCGTGTCTTATGACCGAAACGAGCTACTAGATATCAGGACAGCGATTACTCACCCCGTACTGGAGGAATACTTTTTCTTCAACTAGTCGGACGGGAAGGATTTACTCCAGACGCCCGACAAGGCCCTCATCCCCGTCATTCGCAGGAGAACGAGACAGAGATATTGGGGACGAAAGTCTGGGTGCCTTGTAAGGATCCGACGGCGAGCGGGTAAATCTCCCTTTATCATCGGTCCTATCAGTCAACGTACAATCAATGGAAAATATAATTAGACAAACTACAATCACGTATATCCTACCAACGGGACATTGAAAACTGTAATATCTTAAGTTTCACAGAGTCGTGGCTGAACGACGGCATGAATAACATACAGCTGGAGGGTTTTAAGCTTTTAGGGCAGGATAGAACAGCAGCCTCTGGTAAGACAAGGGGTGGCGGTCTATGTATGTTTGTAAACAACAGCTGGTGCACGAAAGTCTTGAGGTTTTGCTCGCCTGAGGTAGAGTATCTCATGATAAGCTGTAGACCACACTATTTACCAAGAGAGTTTTCATCTGTATTCTTCGTAGCTGTCTATTTACCACCACAGACCGATGCTGGTACTCAGACCGCACTCAACGAGCTGTATACGGCCATAAGCAAACAGGAAAACGCTCATCCAGAGGTGGCACTCCTAGTGGCCGGGGACATTAATGCAGGGAATCTTAAATCCGTTTTACCAAATTTCTACCAGCATGTTATATGTGCAACCAGAGGGAAGAAATACTCTAGACCACCTTTACTCCACACACAGAGACACGTTCAAAGCTCTCCCTCGCCAGCCATTTGGCAAATATGACCATAATTCTATCCTCCTGATTCCTGCTAACAAGCAAAAACTAAAGCAGGAAGCACCAGTGACTCGGTCAATAAGAAACTGGTCAGATGAAGCAGATGCTAAACTACAGGACTGTTTTGCTAGCACAGACTGGAATATGTTCCAAGATTCTTCCAATGGCATTGAGGAGTACACCACATCAGTCACTGGCTTCATCAACAAGTACACTGATGACGTTGTCCCCAGAAGCCATGGATTACAGGCAACATCCGCACTGAGCTAAAGGGTAGAGCTGCCGCTTTCAAGGAGCGGGAAGCTTATAAGAAATACCGATACGCCCACCGACAAACCATCAAACAGGCAAAGCGTCAATACGGGACTAAGATTGAATCGTACTATACCGGCTCCGAAGCTCGTCGGATGTGGCAGGGCCTGCAAACCATTACAGATTACAAAAGGGAAGCACAGACGCGAGCTGCCCAGTGACACGAGCCTACCAGACGAGTTAAATAACTTCTCTGCTCGCTTCGAGGCAAGTAACACTGAAGCATGCATGAGAGCATCAGCTGTTCCGGACGACTGTGTAATCACGCTCTCTGTAGCCGATGTGAGTAAGACCTTTAAACAGGTCAACATTGACAAGGCCGCAGGGCCAGATGGATTACCAGGACGAGTACTCCGAGCATGCACTGACCAACTGGCAAGTGTCTTCACTGACATTTTCAACCTCTCCCTGTCTGGGTCTGTAATATCAACATGTTTTAAGCAGACCACCATAGTCCCTGTGCCCAAGAACACTAAGGTAACCTGCCTAAATGACTACTGACCCGTAGCTTTGAAAGGCTGGTCATGGCTCACATCAACACCATTATCCCAAAAACCCTAGACCCATTCCAATTCGCATACTGCCCCAACAGAGCTGTAGATGATGTAATCTCTATTGCACTCAACACTGCCCTCTCCCACCTGGACAAAAGGAACACCTGTTTGAGAATGCTATTCATTGAATACAGCTCAGCATTCAACACCATAGTGCCCTCAAAGCTCATCACTAAGCTAAGTACCCTGGAACTAAACACCTTCCTCTGCAACTGGATCCTGGACTTCCTGACGGGCCGCCCCAAGGTGGTAAGGGTAGGTAACAACACATCCGCCACGCTGAGCCTCAACAAGGGGGCCCCTCAGGTGTGCGTGCTCAGTCCCCTCCTGTACTCCCTGTTCACTGATGACTGCATGGCCAGGCACGACTCCAACACCATCATCAAGTTTGCTGATGACACAACGGTGGTAGGCCTGATCACCGACAACAACGAGACAGCCTATAGGGAGGAGGTCAGACACCTGGCCGTGTGGTGCCAGGATAACAACCTCTCCCTCAACGTGATCAAGACAATGGAGATGAGTGTGCACTAGAGGAAAAGGAGGACCGAGCACGCCCCCATTCTCATCGACGGGGCTGTAATAGAACAGGTTGAGAGCTTCAAGTTCCAAACTAACATGGTACAAGCACACCAAGACAGTCGTGAATAGGGCACGACAAAACCTATTCCCCCTCAGGAGACTGAAAAGATTTGGCATGGGTCCTCAGATCCTCAAAAGATTCTACAGCTGCACCATTGAGAGCATCCTGACTGGTTGCATCACTGCCTGCTATGGCAACTGCTCAGCCTCCGACCACAAGGCAATACAAAGGGTAGTGCGTACGGCCCAGTACATCACTGGGGCCAAGCCTCCTGACATCCAAGACCTCTATACCAGGCGGTGTCAAAGACTCCAGCCACCCTTGCCATCCAGCCACCCTAGTCCAGCCACTGTTCTCTCTGCGACCGCCACAGCAAAGCGGTGCCGGATCACCAAGTGTAAGTCCAAAAGGCATCTTAGCAGCTTCTAACCCCTAGCCATAAGACTCCCGAACAGCTAATCAAAGGGCTACCCAGACCCCTCTTTTACGCTGCTGCTACTCTCTGTTTATTATCTATGCATAGTCATTTGAATAACTCTACCTACATGTACATATTACCTCAATTACCTCGACTAACCGGTGCCCCCGCACATTGACTCTGTATACAGGGGGTACCGCACATTGACCCCAGTATATAGCCCCGCTATTGTTATTTTACTGCTGCTTTTTAGTTATTTGTTATTTGTTCTTTTATTTTCAATTTTTTACTTTTCAATTTTTTACTTAACACTTATTTTCTTAAAACTTCTTAAAGCATTGGTTAAGGGCTTGTATCAGTAAGCATTTCACTGTTGTATTCGGCGCAGGTGACAAATACAATTTGATTTGATTTGAATGAGGCCTTCATGGTTGAATTGCTGCAAGGAAACCACTACTAAAGGACACCAATAATAAGAAGAGACGAGGAATGGACATTAGACCGGTGGAAATCTGTCCTTTGGTCTGATGAGTCCAAATTTGAGATTTTTGGTTCCAACCGCCGTGACTTTGTGAGACGCGGAGTAGGTGAACAGATGATCTTGGAGGAGCATGGAGGAGGAGGTGTGATGGTGTGAGTGTGCTTTGTTGGTGATCCTGTCTGTGATTGATTTATAATTCAAGACACACTTAACCAGCATGGCTACCACAGCATTCTGCAGCGATACGCCATCCCATCTGGTTTGCGCTTAGCGAGACTATCATTTGTTTTTCAACAGGACAATGACCCAACACACCTCCAAGCTGTGTAAGGGCTATTTGACCAAGAAGGAGAGTGATGGAGTGCTGCATCAGATGACCTGGCATCCACAATCACCCGACCTCAAACCAATTGAGATGGTTTGGGATGAGTTGGACCGCAGATTGAAGGAAAAGCAGCCAACAAGTGCTCAGCGTATGTGGGAACTCATTCAAAACGTCTGGAAAAGCATTCCAGGTGAAGCTGGTTGAGAGAATGCCGAAGAATTTGCAAAGCTGTCATCAAGGCAAAGGGTGGCTACTTTGAAGAATCTCAAAAATAAAATATATTTTGATTTGTTTAACACTTTTTTTGGTTACTACATGATTCCATATGTATTATTTCATAGTTTTGATGTCTTCACTATTATTCTACAATGCAGAAAATAGTAAAAATAAAGAAAAACCCTTTAATTACTGGTACTGTATATATTTACAAAAAAAATATATAAAATAAAACAATTGATCTAAAAAATTATATTTTCATCGTCCCCCTACAAATATAAGAATTCACACGAGACTGTATCCTATATCCTATATATATATACTTCATATATAACCTATATATATATATATATATATATATATATATATATATATATATATATATATATATATAGCCTATATAACCTAAATAGGCTACTTGAACTGACGCCCTGCGGAACTGCAGTCTAAGTTATTGTTCCAGCTGCACCCTGGCGGTGATTCTAATAACGCTTGCTATTAATTTTGGTGATGTCATTCGGATGCACAATGTTAACTTTCACTGCCATGAGGACGCCACACAGCTGTACATTTCCATGAAACACGGTGAAGCCCTAAAATTGCCCTCCCTTGAAGCCTGTGTTTCAGACATAAGGAAGTAGAGGGCGACAAATGTTCTACTTTTAAACTCGGACAAAACAGAGATGCTTGTTTTAGGTCCCAAGAAACCAAGAGGTCTTCTGTTGAATCTGACAATTAATCCTGATGTCGTCTCAAATGAAACTGTGAAGGAATACAGCGTTACTCTTGACCCTGACCTCTCTTGACAAACATATCAAGACTGTTTCAAGGCAAAAATCAGAAACTTTCTGTCCAAAAATGATGCAGAAAAATTTATCCATGCTTTTGTCACTTCTAGATTAGACTACTACCCGGATAAAGCACTAAATAAACTTCACAGTTAGTGCTAAACACAGCTGCTAGAATCTTGACTAGAACCAAAAGATTTGATCATATTACTCCAGTGCTGACTTCCTTTTAAGGCTAGGGCTGATTTCAAGGTTTTACTGCTAACCTACAAAACATTACATGGGCTTGCTCCTACCTATCTTTCCAATTTGGTCCTGCCGTACATACCTACCCATACGCTACGGTAACAAGACGCAGGCCTCCTTATTGTCCCTAGAATTTCTAAGCAAACAGCTGGAGGCAGGGCTTTCTCCTATAGAGCTCCATTTTTATGGAAGGGTCTGCCTATCAATGTGAGAGACGCAGACTCGGTCTCAACCTTTAAGTCTTTATTGAAGACTCATCTCTTCAGTAGGTCCTATGATTGAGTGTAGTCTGACCCAGGAGTGTGAAGGTAAACGGAAAGGCACTGGAGCAACGAACAGCCCTTGCTGTCTCTGCCTGGCCGGTTCCCCTCCACTGGGATTCTCTGCCTCTAACCCTATTACAGGGGCTGAGTCACTGGCTTACTGGTGTCCCTAGGAGGGGTGCGTCATCTTCCATGCCGTCCCTAGGAGGGGTATGTCATTTGAGTGGATTGAGTCACTGACATGATCTTCCTGTCCGGGTTGGCGCCCCCTCAGGTTCGTGCTGTGGGGGAGATCTTCATGGGCTATACTCGGCCTTGTCTCAGGGTGGTAGGTTGGTGGTTGAAGATATCCCTCTAGTGGTGTGGGGACTGTACTTTGGCAGTGGATGGGGTTATATTCTGCCTGGTTGGCCCTGTACGGGGGTATCGTCGGACGGGGTCACAGTGTCTCCCGACCCCTCCTGTCTCAGCCAGTATTTATGCTGCAATAGTTTATGTGTCGGGGGGCTAGGGTCCGTCTGTTATATCTGGAGTATTTCTCCTGTCTTATCCGGTGTCCTGTGTGAATTTAAGTATGCTCCCTCTAACTCTCTCTCTCTTTCTCTCTTTTTTCTCTTCTCTCGGAGGACCTGAGCCCTAGGACCATGCCTCAGGACTACCTGGCCTGGCTGTCCCCAGTCCACCTGGTCGTGCTGCTGCTCCAGTTTCAACTGTTCTGCCTGCGGCTATGGAACCCTGACCTGTTCACCAGATGTGCTACCGTGTCCCGGACCTGCTGTTTTGGACTCTCTCTCTACCGCACCTGCTGTCTCTAACTTTGAATGATTGGCTTTGAAAAGCCACCTGACATTTTCTCCTGAGGTGCTGACCTGACCTACAGCCACAGTGATTATTATTATTTGACCCTGCTGGTCATCTATGAACGTTTGAACATCTTGTCCATGTTCTGTTATAATCTCCACCCGGCACAGCCAGAAGAGGACTGGCCACCCCTCACAGCCTGGTTCCTCTCTAGGTTTCTTCCTAGGTTCTGGCCTTTCTAGGGAGTTTTTCCCCCTAGCCACCGTGCTTCTACATCTGCATTGCTTGCTGTTTGGGGGTTTTAGGCTGGGTTTCTGTATAAGCACTTTGTGACATCGGCTGATGTAAGAAGGGCTTCACAAATACATTTGATTGATTGATTGATTGATTGATTGACCAATCATATCGAGTGGTTCACAAAACTCCTATGCCGTTCTGCAACCCAAGGCTTGAGACTTGTTTCAGCAAAGTTGACTGACAAAAATACTAGGACGCAAGCAAATGTAAGTAATTATAACTTCATAACGAAAATGTACAATTAAGAGGAGTGTGTTAGCTAAAGGAATAGTTCAGGATTTTGTCCAGAGTCAGATAGACACGTGGATACCATTTTTATGTCACAATTGTTAACTAGCATTAGCGCAATAACTGGATGTCTGTGGTAACTGCTAGCATTCTAGTAAACACCACTTGAAGTCTATTGTAACTGTTAGCAGGCTAGTATATACCATAGACTTCCAGTCATTGCGCTAACGCTAGTTAGCATTGGCTAACTTTTTTATTAATAATTTAAAAAAGCTTCAATAAATTAATGAAACTGAGAATTAACCCATTTAATAACCAGACCTTCATACAATCTTGCTATGTTCAATTCTTGATGCACAACTGAAACGTGCTGCAAAATGCCACTAGCACGCCCACAAGCGAGCCACCCTGGGCGGCCGTAGTTAGTGCTCTATAGACTATACGGTGCTAGCATGCCCTGGGCGGCCGTAGTTAGTGCTCTATAGACTATACGGTGCTAGCATGCCCTGGGCGGCCGTAGTTAGTGCTCTATAGACTATATGCCGCCAGAATGAGAACAATAGTGGCATCGGCAGTTCGCCCTTAAAAAAAGACACCAATGAAACTGATGCAAACCAATAAAAATTGTGGAATCACAATAATTAGACTAGATAATGCTAAACAAAGTCGTAATGTTGTTATAAATTCAACAAAAGACACAAAAAGGTTTTCAAAAATCTGTTGAAATCGCACTGGATGTATTATATTTCAATGGATCTGGGGTCCATGATATGGGGTATCAGCATACTCAGTGACACCCACAGAACACAACCATATAGAGATTTCACTCACTCGTAATCTCCTACGGTACTGGTAAATGTCCCATAATCATATCTTTCCACCTACAGTAGACACTCAGAAAAATAAAACATTTCAGATTTCCCTCTTGAAGAAGAGAAAGAGCAAAGGATGTCTCGTCTCATTTTCATGTTGGTGATCACGCTGTTCCTCCAGACAGTACAGCCTGTTGGTGATCACGCTGTTCCTCCAGACAGTCCAGCCTGTTGGTGATCACACTGTTCCTCCAGACAGTACAGCCTGTTGGTGATCACGCTGTTCCTCCAGACAGTCCAGCCTGTTGGTGATCACGCTGTTCCTCCAGACAGTACAGCCGTGTAGTGATCACGCTGTTCCTCCAGACAGTCCAGCCTGTTGGTGATCACGCTGTTCCTCCAGACAGTACAGCCTGTTGGTGATCACACTGTTCCTCCAGACAGTACAGCCTGTTGGTGATCACGCTGTTCCTCCAGACAGTACAGCCTGTTGGTGATCACGCTGTTCCTCCAGACAGTACAGCCTGTTGGTGATCACGTTGTTCCTCCAGACAGTCCAGCCTGTTGGTGATCACGCTGTTCCTCCAGACAGTACAGCCTGTTGGTGATCACGCTGTTCCTCCAGACAGTACAGCCTGTTGGTGATCACGCTGTTCCTCCAGACAGTACAGCCTGTTGGTGATCACGCTGTTCCTCCAGACAGTACAGCCTGTTGGTGATCACGCTGTTCCTCCAGACAGTACAGCCTGTTGGTGATCACGCTGTTCCTCCAGACAGTACAGCCTGTTGGTGATCACGTTGTTCCTCCAGACAGTCCAGCCTGTTGGTGATCACGCTGTTCCTCCAGACAGTACAGCCTGTTGGTGATCACGCTGTTCCTCCAGACAGTACAGCCTGTTGGTGATCACGCTGTTCCTCCAGACAGTACAGCCTGTTGGTGATCACGCTGTTCCTCCAGACAGTCCAGCCTGTTGGTGATCACGCTGTTCCTCCAGACAGTACAGCCTGTTGGTGATCACGCTGTTCCTCCAGACAGTACAGCCTGTTGGTGATCACGCTGTTCCTCCAGACAGTACAGCCTGTTGGTGATCACGCTGTTCCTCCAGACAGTACAGCCTGTTGGTGATCACGTTGTTCCTCCAGACAGTCCAGCCTGTTGGTGATCACGCTGTTCCTCCAGACAGTACAGCCTGTTGGTGATCACGCTGTTCCTCCAGACAGTACAGCCTGTTGGTGATCACGCTGTTCCTCCAGACAGTACATCCTGTTGGTGATCACGCTGTTCCTCCAGACAGTACAGCCTGTTGATGATCACGTTGTTCCTCCAGACAGTACAGCCTGTTGGTGATCACGCTGTTCCTCCAGACAGTACAGCCTGTTGGTGATCACGCTGTTCCTCCAGACAGTACAGCCTGTTGGTTATCACGCTGTTCCTCCAGACAGTACAGCCTGTTGGTGATCACGCTGTTCCTCCAGACAGTACAGTATGTTGGTGATCACGTTGTTCCTCCAGACAGTACATCCTGTTGGTGATCACGTTGTTCCTCCAGACAGTACAGCCTGTTGGTGATCACGTTGTTCCTCCAGACAGTACAGCCTGTTGGTGATCAC
Source organism: Brachymystax lenok tsinlingensis (assembly GCA_030435695.1). Classification (NCBI taxonomy): domain Eukaryota; kingdom Metazoa; phylum Chordata; class Actinopteri; order Salmoniformes; family Salmonidae; genus Brachymystax; species Brachymystax lenok. The sequence continues at coordinate 25,358,274 of CM059798.1, forward strand.
GTTGTTCCTCCAGACAGTACAGCCTGTTGATGATCACGTTGTTCCTCCAGACAGTACAGCCTGTTGGTGATCACATTGTTCCTCCAGACAGTACAGCCTGTTGGTGATCACGCTGTTCCTCCAGACAGTACAGCCTGTTGGTGATCACGCTGTTCCTCCAGACAGTACAGCCTGTTGGTGATCACGCTGTTCCTCCAGACAGTACAGCCTGTTGGTGATCACGCTGTTCCTCCAGACAGTACAGCCTGTTGGTGATCACGCTGTTCCTCCAGACAGTACAGCCTGTTGGTGATCACGCTGTTCCTCCAGACAGTACAGCCTTGTTGATGATCACGTTGTTCCTCCAGACAGTACAGCCTGTTTGTGATCACGTTGTTCCTCCAGACAGTACAGCCTGTTGGTGATCATGTTGTTCCTCCAGAAAGTACAGCCTGTTGGTGATCATGCTGTTCCTCCAGACAGTACAGCCTGTTGGTGATCACGCTGTTCCTCCAGACAGTACAGCCTGTTGGTGATCACGCTGTTCCTCCAGACAGTACAGCCTGTTGGTGATCATGTTGTTCCTCCAGACAGTACAGCCTGTTGGTGATCATGTTGTTCCTCCAGACAGTACAGCCTGTTGGTGATCACGCTGTTCCTCCAGACAGTACAGCCTGTTGGTGATCACGTTGTTCCTCCAGACAGTACATCCTGTTCGTGATCACGCTGTACCTCCAGACAGTAAAGCCTGTTGGTGATCACGCTGTTCCTCCAGACAGTACAGCCTTGTAGTGATCACGTTGTTCCTCCAGACAGTACAGCCTGTTGGTGATCACGCTGTTCCTCCAGATAGTACAGCCGTGTAGTGATCACGCTGTTCCTCCAGACAGTACAGCCTGTTGGTGATCATGTTGTTCCTCCAGACAGTACAGCGTGTTGGTGATCATGTTGTTCCTCCAGACAGTACAGCCTGTTGGTGATCACGTTGTTCCTCCAGACAGTACAGCCTTGTAGTGATCACGTTGTTCCTCCAGACAGTACAGCCTGTTTGTGATCACGTTGTTCCTCCAGACAGTACAGCCTGTTGGTGATCATGTTGTTCCTCCAGACAGTACATCCTGTTCGTGATCACGCTGTACCTCCAGACAGTACAGCCTGTTGGTGATCACGCTGTTCCTCCAGACAGTAAAGCCTGTTGGTGATCACGCTGTTCCTCCAGACAGTACAGCCTTGTAGTGATCACGTTGTTCCTCCAGACAGTACAGCCTGTTGGTGATCACGCTGTTCCTCCAGACAGTACAGCCGTGTAGTGATCACGCTGTTCCTCCAGACAGTACAGCCTGTTGGTGATCACGCTGTTCCTCCAGACAGTACAGCCTGTTGGTGATCACGCTGTTCCTCCAGACAGTACATCCTGTTCGTGATCACGCTGTACCTCCAGACAGTACAGCCTGTTGGTGATCATGTTTTTGAGGAAAAAGAGCAGTGTAGAAATTGAGATTTTCACCAAGCTAATGAAAGGCTCTGTGTCAGCTCTTCATCCTTGGGACAGACCGGAGGAGCGAGATCACAACATTTATTTTCTGGGAGAGAAAGGAATATTAATGGACTCCCCCTCCAAAATGTTATATTAGTAGAACTACACACAAAGCTTATGGTGTCTTTTCCAACTTGTGGAGATGAGAGGTGATTCCCATCTGGGAATCCTCGACTAGGCTCCAACATTCCTCTCCCTCCAGTTTTCCTGGGTTGCGTTACGATATTCCAATTACTTTTTGAAGAGGAGGAGGAGAGAGAGAGAGAGAGAGAGAGAGAGAGACAGAGAGAGACAGAGAGAGAGAGATGGAAGGAAGGAAGGAAGGAAGGAAGGAAGGAAGGAAGGAAGGAAGGAAGGAAGGAAGGAAGGAAGGAAGGAAGGAAGGAAGGAAGGAAGGAAGGAAGGAAGGAAGGAAAGAGAGCAATGGACGGAGGAAGAGAGATGGAAGGTGGAATATATGACGATGAATCTGGATTCTCTTCAGACCGAGAGGGAGAAACACACACAACAGGCCTTAACGATGAAGTAATGGTGGAAACAGAGGAACACAGTGTGCAGCTTTCCACAGGTCCAAACCATTTACCATACAGAAGTCAAACAGCAAGGGTAAGATAGTGTGGGACTGACAGAGGAGAGAGAGAGAGGGAGAGAGAGAGAGAGAGAGAGAGAGAGAGAGAGAGAGAGAGAGAGAGAGAGAGAGAGAGAGAGAGAGAGAGAGAGAGAGAGAGAGAGAGAGAGAGAGAGAGAGAGAGAGAGAGAGAGAGAGAGAGAGAGAGAGAGAGAGAGAGAGAGAGGGTGGGTGGGGTAGACAGATGGTGAACAGAGAGCAGAGGTTTAAATTACTGTTAAGCAGCCTGTGCTATCATAACAATCGCTCCCCTGTGGAGAGAAGGAGGAGGAGGGGGAGGAGGAGGGGGAGGAAGAGGAGGGGGAGGAGGAGGGGGAGGAGGAGTGACAAAAAGGAAATGAAAGATGGGAGTGTATGTGACATAAATGCAAACACACACACACACACACGGGTGACCACACACACATGGGTGACCACACACACACACACACACACACACACACACACACACACACACACACACACACACACACACTGGTGACACACACACACACACACACTGGTGACACACACACACACATACATTTTTAAAGCATTACCACCATCTACTGGCTAAGTACCAAACCTACAGCCAAGGATGACTCGTCGACCTGACAGCAAACACACACTGTACAAAACATTATGACGTAGACTGACCAGGCGAATCCTGGTGGAAGCTATGATACCTTTATTGATGTCACTTGTTAAATCCACTTCAGTCCGTGTAGATGAAGGGGAGGAGACAGGTTATTATTACAGGGTATTGATGTATCGTGATGATGGAGAGGGTAGATGAAGGAGAGGAGACAGGTTATTATCACAGGGTATTGATGTATCGTGACGATGGAGAGGGTAGATGATGGAGAGGGTAGATGATGGAGAGGGTAGATGATGGAGAGGGTAGATGAAGGAGAGGGTAGATGATGGAGAGGGTAGATGATGGAGAGGGTAGATGATGGAGAGGGTAGATGATGGAGAGGGTAGATGATGGAGAGGGTAGATGATGGAGAGGGTAGATGATGGAGAGGAGAATGAATTTGAAGCCTTGAGACAGTTGAGGCACAACCAAAATGGCGTAGCAGTCAGACGTGTGTTTGTCTTGTGTACAACCCTGGAATGAGTAGGTGCGTCCACATTTTTGACTGGTACTGAATATATATATATGTTTTCATGCCCATGAGACAGACAGATTGTGGTTGAACAGAGAGCTAACCGTGTTAGTGGAAAAGAAACAAGTAAACCACTGACACTCTGAGTGGAGGGCAGAACTAGCGTACACAAAAACGCTGGTCATTTCCTTGAAAGGCTCCAACCACCGTGTAATTTATATAGGACACATTCTTCCTGGATGTATATAGACAGATTCACCAACCCCCTCCGCTCTCTCTCTCTCTCTCTCTTTATTTTTTTCCCCTCTCTCCGTCTCTCTCTCTCTCTCTCTCTCTCTCTCTCTCTCTCTCTCTCTCTCTCTCTCTCTCAATCCTCCACTGTAGATTAGCAATAATTTTCTATGGGAGGCTTATACAGGGAGCGCCAACATCCTCTCGGAGAAGAGCCCCGGCCTTTCTGAGCCCCCCTTCACAGCCACCGTGTGGGCCCCCCAGCTTTGGAGTCTCTTTGGAGTCCTCACCCTGCTGGCTGGTGTTCCCCTGTAGCGGCAGCAACGGTAAAAGGAGGTAGATCAGTGACATTCGTGGTAAGATGGTCCAGTCTCTGCCTATTCCCCGTCAGCTCTCTTAACGAGCTCAGTAGTGCACCACTCCACCACCTGCTGCAGCAGCCTGGTAGACTTTACAGAGGAAGCCTTGTCGCTGGCAGATTTCCACCCAGCGTCTACTTGCAGGTCACCCGACTTAGTGAACCCCGCTCGTGAAACATCTCCGTGAACAGATATTTTTCCACACCCCAAAGCACGGCGTGGTAAGACGGAGAAATGTCTGACATATCGACCTGACCCAGATCCAACAGGAACAAGTGCCTATCATACCCAAGGTCCCCTGCTCTCCTCAGAACAGCCCAAGCAGTGTCTCTGCAGCACCCCCTGCTGGTACAGAAGTATCTGAACAGCTTATAGACAGAAAGCGGTCACTCTGGCCCCAATGTCCACCAGCCCTTGGCCCACCTTTAAGCAAAGGGAGGTGTAACACTGCTGCACGTGTCCAGACCAAAATAAATCCACCAGTAACCTCTGCAGTTGCTTGATGAAACTCGGTGGGGGATCCAATACCATCAGACTCTGTGGGGGTCCCAAATACCATCAGACTCGGTGGGGGTCCCAAATACCATCAGACTCTGTGGGGGTCCCAAATACCATCAGACTCTGTGGGGGATCCAATACCATCAGCCTGTCACAGAGCATTGACGCGGCCAAGTTGTTAGTGACCAGGACCCTTCCCCTGAAAGACATCGGTGGCAACAACCACCTCAATTTAGACAACTTAGTCGCAACCTTGTACACCAGCCCCTCCCAGTCTCTGTCCTGAAACTCTGAGCTGCTCAAGAACCACCCCTAAGAACTCAATCCCTGTTCTGACCCACTGTAACCCCACAGGAAGACTAGGAATTCCTGCTATGACCCATCTCTAAAGCCCTGCTAACCTCTTCTACACCTCCCTCCCCTCAGCCTACACAACAGTGGTTCTATGGGTAAACAGTAGAGCTGACCCCAGAGTGGACACCCTTGCCTAATCCCTCTCCTAACTGGGACTGGCCATCTCAGCCCACCCCCCACTTTTACCGTAATAGAAGCCCCACAGTACAATAACCCCCACACAGCCAGACCCACAGCCACACCCACCCTCACACACACACACAGACAAACAAACACACAGACACTGCCATTGGCCTATGGCTGTGTCGGTGTGTAGTGAGAATCATGAAAATTCTGACAAGTGGGGTCATTTCTTCGACCGGACACATCAATGATATGTATTTATAAAGCCCTGAAAATGGACCGGAACCATCACTCTAATGTATTTATAAAGCCCTGAAAATGGACCGGAACCATCAGTCTAATGTATTTATAAAGCCCTGAAAATGGACCGAAACCATCACTCTAATGTATTTATAAAGCCCTGAAAATGGACCGGAACCATCAGTCTAATGTATTTATAAAGCCCTTGTTAAAGCAATGCAGATGTGGAAGAACTCCCTAGAACCCCTTCTTTCAGTCAAATGTATTAACGTTTGAATGAATTACATACTTTGAACATAGAAACTATGGTGAACAAACTTTACATTACAATGTCCTCGTTGTGTATTCCTGTAACGTCGGTGTAATTACATAGCCTTATCTTAACATGTAGTTCAATTGATGATCCGTGTAACAAGGCTAATGTGTGAGGGGTAACGCCAGCTGCCTATACTCATGTCCAGACCAGTCGACTTCTATAGGCTACTGATGCCTCACTGATTATGAAGAGGGGCAACCGTTATAACGCTCAAATCAGACCGATCACAGTGCATTGGGAACAGAGGATTATACTGCTATACAAGAACTTCCGTTATCGTTTACTTATTTTTTATTTTTTTTGTGAAGGTGTTTTTGGATTGGACCGGAACCAGAGAGAGGTAGAGAGAGAGAGAGAGAGAGAGAGAGAGAGAGAGAGAGAGAGAGAGAGAGAGAGAGAGAGAGAGAGAGAGAGAGAGAGAGAGAGAGAGAGAGAGAGAGAGAGAGAGAGAGAGATGGGTGACCGGCGCTGGAAACTGGCTCCCCTCTCTCCCCGCTCGCCGCTGCATCGAGTCTCCATGGAAGGAAAACTCCGGCTGCGCGTCATCTTTCTGGACAACAGCGAGCGCGCGTTTGAGGTCGAGGTAAATAAAAACATTTTACAGTACAGAAAAAAATACGTTACATACATACTCACTAAATGTTTCGATAATATGAGCTAGTTTTGTGTCTTTGTTTTGTGACAATGTTATTTTGCGCATGCGTTCACGTATTCATTGAAACTGTTAACTTGTGTAGCCGTGAAGGAAATTGGTTTATTCTATCCTTCCCGAGAGATAAGTTAATTTGTTTTAAACGTGTATGCTTGTTTTACATAAACATCAAACTCGGGTAACTCAGGAAGTCTATCGATTCAATAGGATCTTTATTATGAGATGTATTGCTACGTGTGTGTGCGTGTGTGTGTGCGTGTGTGTGCGTGCGTGTGTGCGTGTGTGTGCGTGCGTGTGTGTTTGTGTTGACTCGCTCGCGGTGTTGTCTTTGTAAAGTAGTCCGTTATTCCCGGTTCCATTATCCGGTAGCGCATGCTTTCCTCTGTCAGAGCGCACGGGGGTGACCGGGGCCTCGCGGCCCTTTACTGCATCTCCTCTGCGCCAGGGATGGAGTGAGAGTGAAAACAAAGATAGACCCCCGCTGTGTATTTTCGTTAGGAGGTCAAGGGGGCAGAGAGAGATATGAGTAGTGAGTACAGTACCACCAGCCTCTCTCTTTCCCCCAATACTTTACATTGTAAACTGTCATAGTTTAAAACATATAGATTCAATGGTTGTAAAGATGGGGAGAGGTCTGTCCGTCATAAAGAGATGCTCTGCTTTTTTGACACCACACTCCAGTTCTACAAGCTCTAGTTTTGTCTAATCTTGATTATTGTCCAGTCGTGTGGTCCAGTGCTGCAAGGAAAGACCTAGTTCAGCTGCTTCTGGCCCAGAACAGAGCGGCACGTCTTGCTCTTCATTGTAATCAGAGGGCTGATATAAATACTATGCATGCCAGTCTCTCTTGCCTGAGAGTTGAGGAGAGACTGACTGCATCACTTCTTCTTTTTATAAGAAACATTGTGTTGAAAATTCCAAATTGTTTGCATAGTCAACTTACACACAGCTCTGACACACACACACTTACCCCACCAGACATGCCACCAGGGGTCTTTTCACAGTCCCCAAATCCAGAACAAATTCAAGAAAACGCACAGTATTATATAGAGCCCTTATTGCATGGAACTTCCTTCCATCTCATATTGCTCAAATAAACAGCAAACCTGGTTTCAAAAAACAGATGAAGCAACACCTCGCGGCACAACGCCTCTCCCCTATTGGACCTAGATAGTTTGTGTATATGCATTTATATGTAGGCTACGTGTGCCTTTTAAAACTGTTTCATGTAGTTCTGTCTTTGAGCTGTTCTTGTCTATTGATGGTCTGTATTATGTCATTCTGTATTATGTTTCATGTGGACCCCAGGAAGAGTAGCTGCTGCTTTTGCAACAGCTAATGGGGATCCTAATCAAATACCAAAAATCCATCTCTTTACCCCCGGGTCGAATAAACATTTAGCAGGCCTGTACACAGAGAGAGAGGGAGGTTGTGGATGAATGATTGGCCTATACACTCTTAGAAAAAAAACGTGCTATCTAGAACCTGAAATCTCTCTCTCTCTCTCTCTCTCTCTCTCTCCTCCTCCTCTTCAAAAAGTAATTGGAATATCGTAACGCAACCCAGGAAAAATGAATATGCAGCATGAAATTAAATTGTAGAATGAATATGCAGCATGAAATTAAATTGTAGAATGAATATGCAGAATGAAATTAAATTGTAGAATGAATATGCAGAATGAAATTAAATTGTAGAATGAATATGCAGAATGAAATTAAATTGCAGAATGAATATGTAGACTGAAATGAAATTGTAGAATGAATATGCAGAATGAAATTAAATTGTAGAATGAATATGCAGAATGAAATTAAATTGTAGAATGAATATGCAGAATGAAATTAAATTGTAGAATGAATATGCAGAATGAAATTAAATTGTAGAATGAATATGTAGACTGAAATGAAATTGTAGAATGAATATGCAGAATGAAATGAAATTGTAGAATGAATATGCAGCATGAAATTAAATTGTAGAATGAATATGCAGAATGAAATGAAATTGTAGAATGAATATGCAGAATGAAATTAAATTGTAGAATGAATATGCAGAATGAAATTAAATTGTAGAATGAATATGCAGAATGAAATTAAATTGTAGAATGAATATGCAGAATGAAATTAAATTGTAGAATGAATATGTAGACTGAAATGAAATTGTAGAATGAATATGCAGAATGAAATTAAATTGTAGAATGAATATGCAGAATGAAATTAAATTGTAGAATGAATATGCAGAATGAAATTAAATTGTAGAATGAATATGCGGAATGAAATTAAATTGTAGAATGAATATGCGGAATGAAATTGAATTGTAGAATGAATATGCGGAATGAAATTAAATTGTAGAATGAATATGCAGAATGAAATTAAATTGCAGAATGAATATGTAGACTGAAATGAAATTGCAGAATAAATATGCAGAATGAAATTAAATTGTAGAATGAATATGCAGAATGAAATTAAATTGTAGAATGAATATGCAGAATGAAATTAAATTGTAGAATGAATATGCAGAATGAAATTAAATTGTAGAATGAATATGCAGAATGAAATTAAATTGTAGAATGCACTAGCTAAACTTCCTTTTCCTCTTATTTTTCTCCTTCTTTAATAGCTAGATCAGCTTTTAACATAGTATTTTTGTATTTATTATGAGATCCCAGATAGGATAGTAGTCGGCATCACATATTAAAGGTTTTTACTAGTTTACAAAACATCTCAAGTAGCCTAGGCAACAACAGCACTTTCCCTTTCTGAGCTGTTTCAGCACGGATTCAATGCCTTTCCGAGACGTTACAGCACAGATTCAATGCCTTTCCGAGACGTTACAGCACAGATTCAATGCCTTTCCGAGACGTTACAGCACAGATTCAATGCCTTTCCGAGACGTTACAGCACAGATTCAATGCCTTTCCGAGACGTTACAGCACAGATTCAATGCCTTTCCGAGACGTTACAGCACAGATTCAATGCCTTTCCGAGCCTTTTCAGCACGGATAAACAAAAGAAAAGAGGTTAACCTTTTCAGGTGTAACCTCCAGTTGTTTCTTCTTCTTCCTGTCTGGCCCATTCTTCTTCTTCCTGTTTGTCTGTCTTCTTCCCCCTGTCTGTCCCATTCTTCTTCTTCTTCTTCTTCTTCTTGTCTGTCCAATTCTTCTTCTTCCTGTCTGTTCTGCCACCCCACAGCAAAGGATCCTTGGATGTGACTTCTTCAACAAGGTGTGTGGTCACCTCAAGCTGCTGGAGAAAGAATACTTTGGACTGGAGTTCAGACATCACACTGGCAACTATGTAAGTTATAGACATCACACTGACAGCTCTGTAAGTTATAGACATCACACTGACAGCTCTGTAAGTTATAGACACACTGACAGCTATGTAACTTATAGACATCACACTGACAGCTATGTAACTTATAGTGTGGTTTTATTTTTGTTTCTATCCTTGTTTTTGTTTGTATTTTATTCCAGGTGTGGCTGGAACTGCAGAAGCCTCTAGCCAAACAGATCAAGAGTAAGTTTGTGTATTTGTTTATGTGACTGTGTGTGAGAATTTCTTTCTATATAGTTAACTAATCTCTCTCTCTCCCTTCCATGTCCCCCCCCCTTCTCTCTCTCAGACACCAGTGATCTGTTCTTCCAATTCATCGTCAAGTTCTTCCCCCCAGACCCCTGCCAGCTGCAGAGAGGACTCACCAGGTGAGTTTGTTTGTTTGTGTGTTTGTGTTTTACCTGCGCGGGTGTGCTTAGGTGTGTTTGTGTGTGTGTGTGACGTACCTTCCCCAGATGCATTAGTAGAAGGTCTCTCACTAGGGCCATCGTCAGTGATAGTGTTTCTCCACAGTGTCAACCAGTGACACCTGCACCTGTTATAATGGAACAGGTTCAGGATGGTTCCATCTTGTTATAATGGAACAGGTTCAGGATGGTTCCATCTTGTTGTAAGGGAACAGGTTCAGGATGGTTCCATCTTGTTATAATGGAACAGGTTCAGGATGGTTCCATCTTGTTGTAAGGGAACAGGTTCAGGATGGTTCCATCTTGTTATAAGGGAACAGGTTCAGGATGGTTCCATCTTGTTGTAAGGAACAGGTTCAGGATGGTTCCACCTTGTTATAATGGAACAGGTTCAGGATGGTTCCATCATGTTATAATGGAACAGGTTCAGGATGGTTCCATCTTGTTATAATGGAACAGGTTCAGGATGGTTCTATCTGGTTATAAGGGAACAGGTTCAGGATGGTTCCATCTTGTTATAAGGGAACAGGTTCAGGATGGTTCCATCTTGTTGTAAGGGAACAGGTTCAGGATGGTTCCATCTTGTTATAATGGAACAGGTTCAGGATGGTTCCATCTTGTTGTAAGGGAACAGGTTCAGGATGGTTCCATCTTGTTATAAGGGAACAGGTTCAGGATGGTTCCATCTTGTTGTAAGGGAACAGGTTCAGGATGGTTCCACCTTGTTATAAGGGAACAGGTTCAGGATGGTTCCATCATGTTATAATGGAACAGGTTCAGGATGGTTCCATCTTGTTATAATGGAACAGGTTCAGGATGGTTCTATCTGGTTATAAGGGAACAGGTTCAGGATGGTTCCATCTTGTTGTAAGGGAACAGGTTCAGGATGGTTCCATCTTGTTGTAAGGGAACAGGTTCAGGATGGTTCCATCTTGTTATAAGGGAACAGGTTCAGGATGGTTCCATCTTGTTATAAGGGAGCAGGTTCAGGATGGTTCCATCATGTTGTAAGGGAACAGGTTCAGGATGGTTCCATCTTGTTGTAAGGGAACAGGTTCAGGATGGTTCCATCTTGTTATAAGGGAACAGGTTCAGGATGGTTCCATCTTGTTATAATGGAACAGGTTCAGGATGGTTCCATCTTGTTGTAAGGGAACAGGTTCAGGATGGTTCCATCTTGTTATAAGGGAGCAGGTTCAGGATGGTTCCATCATGTTGTAAGGGAACAGGTTCAGGATGGTTCCATCTTGTTGTAAGGGAACAGGTTCAGGATGGTTCCATCTTGTTATAAGGGAACAGGTTCAGGATGGTTCCATCTTGTTATAAGGGAACAGGTTCAGGATGGTTCCATCTTGTTATAATGGAACAGGTTCAGGATGGTTCCATCATGTTATAAGGGAGCAGGTTCAGGATGGTTCCATCTTGTTATAAGGGAACAGGTTCAGGATGGTTCCATCTTGTTGTAAGGGAACAGGTTCAGGATGGTTCCATCATGTTATAATGGAACAGGTTCAGGATGGTTCCATCTTGTTGTAATGGAACAGGTTCAGGATGGTTCCATCTTGTTATAAGGGAACAGGTTCAGGATGGTTCCATCTTGTTATAAGGGAGCAGGTTCAGGATGGTTCCATCTTGTTATAAGGGAACAGGTTCAGGATGGTTCCATCTTGTTATAAGGGAACAGGTTCAGGATGGTTCCATCTTGTTGTAAGGGAACAGGTTCAGGATGGTTCCATCTTGTTGTAAGGGAACAGGTTCAGGATGGTTCCATCTTGTTATAAGGGAACAGGTTCAGGATGGTTCCATCTTGTTATAAGGGAACAGGTTCAGGATGGTTCCATCATGTTGTAAGGGAACAGGTTCAGGATGGTTCCATCTTGTTATAAGGGAACAGGTTCAGGATGGTTCCATCTTGTTATAAGGGAGCAGGTTCAGGATGGTTCCATCTTGTTATAAGGGAACAGGTTCAGGATGGTTCCATCTTGTTATAAGGGAGCAGGTTCAGGATGGTTCCATCTTGTTATAAGGGAACAGGTTCAGGATGGTTCCATCTTGTTGTAATGGAACAGGTTCAGGATGGTTCCATCATGTTATAAGGGAACAGGTTCAGGATGGTTCCATCTTGTTATAATGGAACAGGTTCAGGATGGTTCCATCATGTTATAAGGGAGCAGGTTCAGGATGGTTCCATCTTGTTATAAGGGAACAGGTTCAGGATGGTTCCATCTTGTTGTAAGGGAACAGGTTCAGGATGGTTCCATCATGTTATAATGGAACAGGTTCAGGATGGTTCCATCTTGTTGTAATGGAACAGGTTCAGGATGGTTCCATCTTGTTATAAGGGAACAGGTTCAGGATGGTTCCATCTTGTTATAAGGGAACAGGTTCAGGATGGTTCCATCTTGTTTTAAGGGAACATCTTGTAGTAAGGGAACATCTTGTATTAAGGGAACATCTTGTTGTAAGGGAACATCTTGTAGTAAGGGAACATCTTATAGTAAGGAACATCTTGTAGTAAGGGAACATCTTGTAGTAAGGGAACATCTTATAGTAAGGAACATCTTGTAGTAAGGGAACATCTTGTAGTAAGGGAACATCTTTTTGTAAGGGAACATATTTTGTAAGGGAACATCTTGTAGTAAGGGAACATCTTGTAGTAATGGAACATCTTGTTGTAAGGGAACATCTTGTTGTAAGGGAACATCTTGTTGTAAGGGAACATATTTTGTAAGGGAACATATTTTGTAAGGGAACATCTTGTAGTAAGGGAACATATTTTGTAAGGGAACATCTTGTTGTAAGGGAACATATTTTGTAAGGGAACATCTTGTTGTAAGGGAACATATTTTGTAAGGGAACATCTTGTAGTAAGGGAACATATTTTGTAAGGGAACATCTTGTAGTAAGGGAACATCTTGTAGTAAGGGAACATCTGGTTGTAAGGGAACATCTTGTAGTAAGGGAACATCTTGTAGTTAGGGAACATCTTGTTGTAAGGGAACATCTTGTAGTTAGGGAACATCTTGTAGTAAGGGAACATCTTGTAGTAAGGGAACATCTTGTAGTAATGGAACATCTTGTTGTAAGGGAACATCTTGTAGTAAGGGAACATGTAGTAAGGGAACATCTTGTAGTAAGGGAACATCTTGTAGTAAGGGAACATGTAGTAAGGGAACATCTTGTAGTAAGGGAACATGTAGTAAGGGAACATCTTGTAGTAAGGGAACATCTTGTAGTTAGGGAACATCTTGCAGTAAGGGAACATCTTGTAGTAAGGGAACATCTTGTAGTAATGGAACATCTTGTTGTAAGGGAACATCTTGTAGTAAGGGAACATCTTGTAGTAAGGGAACATCTTGTTGTAAGGGAACATCTTGTAGTAAGGGAACATCTTGTAGTAAGGGAACATCTTGTTGTAAGGGAACATCTTGTTGTAAGGGAACATTTTGTAATAAGGGAACATCTTGTAGTAAGGGAACATCTTGTAGTAAGGGAACATCTTGTTGTAAGGGAACATCTTGTTGTAAGGGAACATCTTGTAGTAAAGGAACATCTTTTGCAATCATACAGTACAATAAAGTTATACAATCTGCATCTTCTGCTCCTGTGTGGACAGCGCTTTGTGCGTTTGTGTAAAATGTCCTCTCTCCTCTGTGACAGGTATCTATTTGCTCTCCAGATAAAGCAGGACCTCTCTACAGGCAGTCTGACCTGTAATGACAACAGCGCCGCCCTACTGGTGTCCCATATATTGCAGTGTGAGTCAAGTAAATTCTGTTACACTGGGTCGTAATGCAGACCATAGTTTTGCTTCGGTGTGCATTTAATGAATACGACCCTTTCATTCTCTTTTTACATGACTTCGAACCTGATCCGTCCAGGGACCCCCAGCAAAAAAGATGTGTTTTTTCACTAGTTTAATTGATCTGCTTGTCCAGCCCTTATATTTAGCCTCAAAATGAAGTGTTTTACCATTTTATTTTCAGGACAACCAGGACTACAAGTTGAGCAAACAACTGTTTGACATAAACAGTTTCATTCGTGAGTTTTATTGACAAATAAAAAATGTAAAAAATGTCAGCAAAGCACAAACTTGATATAAAAAAAAAGAAGAATGAATAAGAATGCTGTATATATAGAAATTGTTTGCTCGTGGGAAATTAATGTCCAACTAGTCACTGACCAGGTTTCCATCCAAAACCTTTATGCGAGCAAAGTACATCTACGTGTCGGATAAAACATGATGGAAACAGAAACGTTGTCGCTTAACTTGTGTCGACAAAATCCAAATATGATAAACAAGGTGGGATCTTTTTGTGTCGTTAACATGTATTATTTTCTATGATGAATCCCCTTTCCGATTGTTTGGGGCATCCGGAAAAAAGCTTGTCCGGAGAAGACAAGGTGAGCGCTACCATCAGTCCTGTGTCATGCCAACAGTAAAGCATCCTGAGACCATTCATGTGTGCGGTTGCTTCTCAGCCAAGGGAGTGGGCTCACTCACAAATTTGCCTAAGAACACAGCCATGAATAAAGAATGGTACCAGCACATCCTCCGAGAGCAACTTCCCCCAACCATCCAGGAACAGTTTGGTGACGAACAATGCCTTTTCCAGTATGATGGAGCACCTTGCCATAAGGCAAAAGTGATAACTAAGTGGCTCGGGGAACAAAACATCAATATTTTGGGTCCATGGCCAGGAAACTCCCCAGACCTTAATCCCATTGAGAACTTGTGGTCAATCCTCAAGAGGCGGGTGGACAAACAAAAACCCACAAATTCTGACAAACTCCAAGCATTGATTATGCAAGAATGGGCTGCCATCAGTCAGGATGTGGCCCAGAAGTTAATTGACAGCGTGCCAGGGCGGATTGCAGAGGTTTTGAAAAAGAAGGGTCAACACTGCAAATATTGACTCTTTGCATCAACTTCATGTAATTGTCAATAAAACGCCTTTGACACTTATGAAATGCTTGTAATTATACTTCAGTATTCCATAGTAACATCTGACAAAAATATCTAAAGACACTGAAGCAGCAAACTTTGTGAAAATGTATATTTGTGTCACTCTCAAAACGTTTGGCCACGACTGTAGATTTTTTTCTCGTCACAGGTTCAGGAATGGTTAAAAATAATCACAACATTTACCTAAAACTAACCCTACATAGATATATCACTGTTGGGAGATTTGGAAAGCCATAGTCAATCAATCAGCATTATAGAAAAATAATCTTTAAAATATTAATCTTTAATTTACATTTTGTGGATACTATGCGATTAGAAAGGTTCAGAATTTGTGAAAGAGATAAATTATTTGAACATTATAATCATAAGAGGGTGGTTTACAGAGACAGGTGAGATGGGCTGAGAGCTATAATAGTTATGACTTAAAACACGATATATAATGTATACTGTGAGTACCTAAACACTAATCTATCCAGGTGTAATGTATATCAAATAACAATATTTTAGCCATTTAACTACTGTATGTAAAATATATGTAGAATAAAACAACTACTTGTAAAAACAAAGTAATTCTCTGAAGACGGGTGGATAAATAAACACAGCACTAGCTCAGGCTAATGTCAAATCAAATCAAATTTTATTTGTCACATACACGTGGTTAGCAGATGTTAATGCGAGTGTAGCGAAATGCTTGTGCTTCTAGTTTCCCGACCATGCAGTAGTATCTAACAAGTAATCTAACAAATTCACAACAACTACCTTATACACACAAGAGTAAAGGAATGAATACGAGTATGTACATATAAATATATGGATGAGCGATGGCTGACCGGCATAGGCAAGATGCAGTAGATGGTATGGAGTACAGTATATACACATATATATATATATATATATATATATATATATATGAGATGAGTAATGTAGGATATGTAAACATTATATAAATGGCATTGTTTAAAGTGGCTAGTGATACATTATTTCATCCAATTATAATTATTAAAGTGGCTAGAGATTTGGGTCGATGGCCGAACAACATAGGCAAGATACAGTAGATGGTTTAGAGTACAGTGTATACATTTGATATGAGTATGTCGGATACGTAAACATTATATACAAAATTGTTTAAAGTGGCTAGTGATACATTTGTTACATCCAATTCCTATGTATAAAGTGGCTAGAGATTTAAGTCAGTATGTTGGCAGCAGCCACTCAATGTTAGTGATGGCTGTTTAACAGTCTGATGGCCTTGAGGTAGAAGCTGTTTTTCAGTCTCTCGGTCCCAGCTTTGATGCACCTGTACTGACCTCGCCTTCTGGATGATAGCGGGGTGAACAGGCAGTGGCTCGGGTGGTTGTTGTCCTTGATGATCTTTTTGGCCTTTCTGTGACATCGGGTGGTGTAGGTGTCCTGTTTAAGCCAGCGTGATGATAGCAGTAACTCACTCCTCAAGCAACCTACCTGAAATTACTTACTTACTTGATGTGTGTGTGTGTTCTGCAGCAGAGCTGGGGGACTACGAGGAAGAGTTGGACAGTCACCATCTAGAGGTGAAACAGTACGTTCCTAACCAGGAATATCTGGACCATAAGATTATGAAGTTCCACAGAAAACACAGGTAAGCACTTCCTTAGCATTAGCATTTACTCACTGCCATTGAGTTCCTATGGGCCCTGTGGAGACACTTCCTTAGCATTAGCATTTACTCACTGCCATTGAGATCCTATGGGCCCTGTGGAGACACTTCCTTAGCATTAGCACTTACTCACTGCCATTGAGGTCCTATGGTTCCTGTGGAGACACTTCCTTAGCATTAGCATCTACTGTCACCATCTAGATGTAAAATAGTACGTCCCTAACTAGGAATATCTGGACCACAGGATTATGGTAAGTGTGTGCACGCAAGCACACACACGCACAGGTGGTAAGGGTAGGTAACAACACATCCGCCACGCTGATCCTCAACACGGGGGCCCCTCAGGGGTGCGTTCTCAGTCCCCTCCTGTACTCCCTGTTCACTCATGACTGCACGGCCAGGCACGACTCCAACACCATCATTAAATTTGCCGATGACACAAGGCCTGATCACCGACAATGATGAGACAGCCTATAGGGAGGAGGTCAGAGATCTGGCCGTGTGGTGCCAAGACAAAAACCTCTCCCTCAACGTGATCAAGACTAAGGAGATGATCGTGGACTACAGGAAAAGGAGGACCGAGCACGCCCCCATTCTCATCGACAGGGCTGTAGTGGAGCAGGTTGAGAGCTTCAAGTTCCTTGGTGTCCACATCACCAACAAACTAACATGGTCCAAACACACCAAGACAGTCGTGAAGAGGGCACAACAAAACCTATTCCCCCTCAGGAGACTGAAAAGATTTGGCATGGGTCCCCAGATCCTCAAAAGATTTAACAGCTGCACCATCGAGAGCATCCTGACTGGTTGCATCACTGCCTGGTATGGCAACTGCTTGGCCTCCGACCGCAAGGCACTACAGAGGGTAGTGCGTACGGCCCAGTACATCAAGTTTCCCGGGGCCAAGTTTCCTGCCATCCAGGACCTCCATACCAGGCGGTGTCAGAGGAAAAACCTAAAAATTGTCAAAGACTCCCTAGTCATAGTCTGTTCTCTCTACTACCGCACGGCAAGCGGTACCGGAGGGCCAAGTCTAGGTCCAAGAGGCTTCTAAACAGCTTCTACCCCCAAACCATAAGACTCCTGAACATCTAATAAAATGGCTACCCAGACTATTTGCATTGCCCCTCCCACCAGTGGAACACTGCTGCTGCTACTCTCTGTTATTATCTATGCATAGTCACTTTAATAACTCTACCTACATGTACATATTACCTCAACTAACCAGTACCCCGTATATAGTCTCGTTATTGTTATTTTACTGCTGTTCTTTTTAAAAATGTGTATTATTTTAATATTTGTTACTTTTATTTCTTATATTTATATATTTCTTTACGTCTTTTTCTTTAAGCTGCACTGTTGGTTAAGGGCTTGTACACTGATTGATTATCTGATTGGTTGATTGATTGAACGTTCCAGGGGTCATTCTCCTGCGGACTCAGACGTCCATCTATTGGAGGTTGCTAGGAAACTGGACATGTACGGGATCCGCCCACACCCCGCCCACGACGGAGAGGGCATGAGACTTAACCTGGCCGTCACACACTCTGGAGTACTGGTGTTCCAGGTAGACACACACACACACACACACACACACATACAGGAACACACTGTCATGTCTCGTCTCTCGTCTCGTTTCCAGGGCAACACTAAGATGAACACCTTCAGCTGGGCCAAGGTCCGTAAACTGAGCTTCAAGAGGAAAAACTTCCTCATCAAACTACACGACCAAATAGGGGTGAGACTCCTAATACCCAACCATATTCACTTCCTCATCAAACTACACGACCAAATAGGGCCGAGACTCCTAATACCCAACCATATTCACTTCCTCATCAAACTACACGACCAAATAGGGCCGGGACTCCTAATACGCAACCATATTCACTTCCTCATCAAACTACACGACCAAATAGGGCCGAGACTCCTAATACCCAACCATATTCACTTCCTCATCAAACTACACGACCAAATAGGGCCGAGACTCCTAATACCCAACCATATTCACTTCCTCATCAAACTACACGACCAAATAGGGCCGAGACTCCTAATACCCAACCATATTCACTTCCTCATCAAACTACACGACCAAATAGGGCCGAGACTCCTAATACCCAACCATATTCACTTCCTCATCAAACTACACGACCAAATAGGGCCGAGACTCCTAATACCCAACCATATTCACTTCCTCATCAAACTACACGACCAAATAGGGCCGAGACTCCTAATACCCAACCATATTCACTTCCTCATCAAACTACACGACCAAATAGGGCCGAGACTCCTAATACGCATAACCATATTCACTTCCTCATCAAACTACACGACCAAATAGGGCCGAGACTCCTGTACGCAACCATATTCACTTCCTCATCAAACTGCACGACCAAATAGGGCCGAGACTCCTAATACCCAACCATATTCACTTCCTCATCAAACTACACGACCAAATAGGGCCGAGACTCCTAATTCCCAACCATATTCACTTCCTCAATAAACTACACGACCAAATAGGGCCGAGACTCCTAATACCAAACCATATTCACTTCCTCATCAAACTACACGACCAAATAGGGTCGAGACTCCTAATACGCAAGAATCTTCTATTCAACTTTGTAAGACTGTTTCAGACTGTTTTAAGAGAACTGTTACTAAAGATACATTTTAGTAAGTTTTTATATATTTTCGTCTCCGTGTGTGTGTGTGTGTTTACCCATGTGTGACCCAGCCTTCCTGTAAGGACACGGTAGAGTTTGCGATGGCGAGTCGAGACGTGTCTAAGTCATTCTGGAAGACCTGCGTTGAATACCATGCCTTCTTCAGACTGGCCAAAGAGCCCCAGTCACGCACCAAGACTCTGCTGTCCAGCAAGGGATCCTGCTTCAGATACAGGTACACACACACACACCGATAGGTTACACACACACACACCGATAGGTTACACACACACACACACACACCGATAGGTTACACACACACACACCGATAGGTTACACACACACACACACCGATAGGTTACACACACACACACACACACCGATAGGTTACACACACACACACACCGATAAGTTACACACACACCGATAGGTTACACACACACACACACCGATAAGTTACACACACTCCAATAGGTTACACACACACACCGATAGGTTACACACACACACACACACACCGATAGGTTACACACACACACAGACACACACCGATAGGTTACACACACACATGGACACACACATGCATGGACACACACGCGCATGGACACACACGCGCATGGACACGCGTGTGTTTAGATGATCGGAACTGAATGTGTAATGTTTCAGTGGTAGGACCCAGAAACAGCTGATGGAGTGTATGGGAACAGGAGAGAAGAAACACTGGCCTTTTGAGAGGTGAGGTGAGAAGAGTGTGTGTGAGAGAGAGAGAGAGAGAGAGAGAGAGAGAGAGAGAGAGAGAGAGAGAGAGAGAGAGAGAGAGAGAGTAATAAACCCATCTTTTTCTCCACTAGGTCCTACTCCAGTCAGTGTGGATCCTCTCCTGACCTCCTCACAGACGTCTCCAGACAGGTCAAATATCAATCTATTCTGCCCAGCAACCACAGAGAGATTAACATTCGAACAATCATAAGAATACATGCTGTTTGTAACACACCCTATCATGAATCACCCTATCATGAATCACCCTATCATTAATCACCCTATCCTTAATCACCCTATCATTAATCACCCTATCCTTAATCACCCTATCCTTAATCACCCTATCCTTAATCACCCTATCATTAATCACCCTATCCTTAATCACCCTATCCTTAATCACCCTATCATGAATCACCCTATCATTAATCACCCTATCATTAATCACCCTATCCTTAATCACCCTATCATTAATCACCCTATCCTTAATCACCCTATCATTAATCACCCTATCCTTAATCACCCTATCATGAATCACCCTTAAAAAAAACTATGAGAGTGTTAGACCCTTAGAGCAGTCCTCCCTCCCTCCATCCCTCCCTCAGTAAAGACTTCTCCAAGAGTTCGCTGACTCAACTAGGGTTAGCTAGTATTGGGACAACTTCAGGCTGTGTGTTTCCAACTAGGGTTAGCTGGTATTGGGACAACTTCAGGCTGTGTGTTTCCAACTAGGGTTAGTTGGTATTGGGACAACTTCAGGCTGTGTGTTTCCAACTAGGGTTAGCTGGTATTGGGACAACTTCAGGCTGTGTGTTTCCAACTAGGGTTGGCTGGTATTGGGACAACTTCAGGCTGTGTGTTTCCAACTAGGGTTAGCTGGTATTGGGACAACTTCAGGCTGTGTGTTTCCAACTAGGGTTAGCTGGTATTGGGACAACTTCAGGCTGTGTGTTTCCAACTAGGGTTAGCTGGTATTGGGACAACATCAGGCTGTGTGTTTCCAACTAGGGTTAGCTGGTATTGGGACAACTTCATATATTTCCCCATTTCCATCCACCTGACGTTTTCTTTCGTGTGTGTGTGTTTGTCCAGCTGTACGAGCAGTCCCACCCATTCCCTCGCCCCGGAGGCCACGCCCTCGCTCACAGCGAAGACGAAGTGGAGCAACAACAACAGGAAGTGGAAGGGGCTAACCCTAAGCACAGCCAATCAGCCGACGAGGTGGTGTTCTCTGCGGAATTCCAGCGGTCCCACCTCCCACAAGCTTTCCACCTATCAGCTGCCTACCCTAAGCAAAGGCACGCCTCTACTTCCAGGTTGGTTGGGGAGAGGAGGGTGGGGGGTCAACGGCAGGGAGGGGCAGGGCATAGTTTCATTGGAGGAGTGGTTTACCATGGAAACAGCAAGGCGAGACGCCGGCCCAACCCCCAGTCCGCCTCCGACGTGCAGCAATTGGTTCTCCTGTACCCCAGTAACCCCGCCTACCAGTTCCAGCCGGTCCTTCCGACATTTCCATTGACAAGCTACCCGCACGGACATGCCTACCTGTCGGACATATCTGTCGCCTCATTGGAGCGTCTCCCGCAGATGCGTCGGATAGACCACACCCCTTTGGCGGGGCTGACACACCCTTCTCTCTACTCGCACTCTGATTCGTCTTCCCTGTCGCCACTCATGCGTAACCTCTGCCCGTCCAGGTTGGGATTGGCTAAGGTGTACCACGGTGGGCTTTCAACTGGAAATGCAGCCAGGCGATTGGACGTCGGAAGAATAGAGGCGGGACATTACAGCGACGACTCCAACTTCCTGCCAGGACTTCCTCGTCGCGCCACCAGCCAACCGGACGTCAAGTTGCCCCAAGTAGTCCCCGCCTCCAACCCTGCCTCTGAGTTCCGTCCCCTTGGTTACTACCCTCACTTATCACGTCATCAGACTCTACAAAGACCCTCCTACCTGCCTCTAAACTCCTCCCCCTTACCAGACCGGCCCACCTCGGTATGTGTTCTAGGGGGGGCCGGTGGAAGCTACAGTGATTCAGACCCAGAGGTCTTCTATCCCTACTACTGCCCAGCACCCCCGTTAGGCAAAGTGGTACAGTCCAATGCTCTGGCTAGGATGAGGTTCTCCTCTGGGAGTTTACAACTGGATGAGGAGGAGGGAGAGGAGGAAGAGGAGGAGAGATATAGCAGTGAGGGAGAGGGGAAGCCTCGGATTACTAAACTCAGACTATAGAATCTGCTAACCATGTGTGACCAATAACATTTGATATGATGTATGGTGTGTGTGTGACCAATAACATTTGATATGATGTATGGTGTGTGTGTGACCAATAACATTTGATATGATGTATGGTGTGTGTGTATTTATAGTGTGTGTGTATGTTGTGTGTCTGTGTATTTATGGTGTGTCTGTGTATTTATGGTGTGTGTGTATGTTGTGTGTGTATGGTGTGTGTGTATTTATTGTGTGTGTGTGCGCGTGTATTTCTGGTGTGTGTGTGTGTGTGTGTGTGTGTATTTATTGTGTATCTGTATTTATGGTGTGTGTGTGTGTGTGTGTATTTATGGTGTGTGTGTGTGTGTGTGTGTGTGGGGGGGTATATATATTTATGGTGTGTGTGTGTATATTTATGGTGTGTGTGTGTATTTATGGTGTGTGTGTGTGTATATTTTTGGTGTGTGTGTGTGTGTGTGTGTATTTATGGTGTGTGTGTGTGTGTGTGTATAATTATGGTGTGTGTGTGTATTTATGGTGTGTGTGTGTATTTATGGTGTGTGTGTGTGTATTTATGGTGTGTGTGTGTACATTTATGGTGTGTGTGTGTGTGTGTGTATTTATGGTGTGTGTGTGTATATTTATGGTGTGTGTGTGTGTATTTATGGTGTGTGTGTGTGTGTATTTATGGTGTGTATTTATGGTGTGTGTGTATGGTGTGTGTGTATGGTGTGTGTGTGTATTTATGGTGTGTGTGTATTTATGGTGTGTGTGTGTATTTATGGTGTGTGTGTATGTGTGTGTGTGTGTGTGTGTGTGTATATTTATGGTGTGTGTGTATTTATGGTGTGTGTGTGTATTTATGGTGTGTGTGTGTGTGTGTGTGTGTGTGTATATTTATGGTGTGTGTGTATTTATGGTGTGTGTGTGTGTGTATTTATGGTGTGTGTATTTATGGTGTGTGTGTATTTATGGTGTGTGTGTGTGTGTATTTATGGTGTGTGTATTTATGGTGTGTGTGTGTGTGTGGCAGATTTGATAGACAGAGCATGGGTGTATTCAACGTTAATGATCGTTAATGATCGTTAATGATCGTAAAATGGTGTTGAATTGAACCTTCGGTTACAGACGTGTACCTGCGCAGCTCTATTAAAGGGTTTGGTCTGAATTAATCTGTCTGTAAAGTGTGTATTCCGTATGAAGATGTGTTCTCATGTATGTACCAATCTCAGCATTTCTCCTGGTGCATACATCTCCTGGTGCATACAGTGGGGCAAAAAAGTATTTAGTCAGCCACCAATTGTGCAAGTTCTCTCACTTAAAAAGATGAGAGAGGCCTGTAATTTTCATCATAGGTACACTTCAACTATGACAGACAAAATGAGGAAAACAAATCCAGAAAATCACATTGTAGGATTTTTAATTAATTTATTTGCAAATTATGGTGGAAAATAAGTATTTGGTCACATACAAACAAGCAAGATTTCTGGCTCTCACAGACCTGTAACTTCTTCTTTAAGAGGCTCCTCTGTCCTCCACTCGTTACCTGTATTAATGGCACCTGTTTGAACTTGTTATCAGTATAAAAGACACCTGTCCACAACCTCAAACAGTCACACTCCAAACTCCACTATGGCCAAGACCAAAGAGCTGTCAAAGGACACCAGAAACAAAATTGTAGGCCTGCACCAGGTTGGGAAGACTGAATCTGCAATAGGTAAGCAGCTTGGTTTGAAGAAATCAACTGTGGGAGCAATTATTAGGAAATGGAAGACATACAAGACCACTGATAATCTTCCTCGATCTGGGGCTCCACGCAAGATCTCACCCGTGGGGTCAAAATGATCACAAGAACGGTGAGCAAAAATCCCAGAACCACACGGGGACCTAGTGAATGACCTGCAGAGAGCTGGGACCAAAGTAACAAAGCCTACCATCAGTAACACACTACGCCGCCAGGGACTCAAATCCTGCAGTGCCAGACGTGTCCCCCTGCTTAAGCCAGTACATGTTCAGGCCCGTCTGAAGTTTGCTAGAGAGCATTTGGATGATCCAGATGAGGATTGGGAGAATGTCATATGGTCAGATGAAACCAAAATATAACTTTTGGTAAAAACTCAACTCGTCGTGTTTGGAGGACAAAGAATGCTGAGTTGCATCCAAAGAACACCATACCTACTGTGAAGCATGGGGGTGGAAACATCATGCTTTGGGGCTGTTTTTCTGCAAAGGGACCAGGACGACTGATCCGTGTAAAGGAGGCCTAGCCAGTCTCCAGATCTCAACCCCATAGAAAATCTTTGGAGGGAGTTGAAAGTCCGTGTTGCCCAGCGACAGCCCCAAAACATCACTGCTCTAGAGGAGATCTGCATGGAGGAATGGGCCAAAATACCAGCAACAGTGTGTGAAAACCTTGTGAAGACTTACAGAAAACGTTTGACCTCTGTCATTGCCAACAAAGGGTATATAACAAAGTATTGAGATAAGCTTTTGTTATTGACCAAATACTTATTTTCCACCATAATTTGCAAATAAATAAATAAAAAATCCTACAATGTGATTTTCTGGATTTCTTTTTCTCATTTCGTCTGTCATAGTTGAAGTGTACCTATGATGAAAATTACAGGCCTCTCTCATCAAGTTGGAGAACTTGCACAATTGGTGGCTGACTAAATACTTTTTTGCCCCACTGTACATCTCCTGGTACATACATCTCCTGGTACATACATCTCCTGGTGCATACATCTCCTGGTGCATACATCTCCTGGTGCATACATCTGGGGCATACATCTCCTGGTACATACATCTGGTACATACATCTCCTGGTACATACATCTCCTGGTGCATACATCTCCTGGTACATACATCTCCTGGTGCATACATCTCCTGGTGCATACATCTCCTGGTGCATACATCTCCTGGTGCATACATCTGGTACATACATCTGGTACATACATCTGGTACATACATCTCCTGGTACGTACATCTCCTGGTACATACATCTGGTACATACATCTCCTGGTGCATACATCTCCTGGTGCATACATCTCCTGGTACATACATCTGGTACATACATCTCCTGGTGCATACATCTCCTGGTACATACATCTCCTGGTACATACATCTGGTACATACATCTCCTGTTTCATACAGATATAAAAAATCTCATCGACATTTATTACTTATTAATTCATATAAAAAATAAAGAAATGTGAGTTTTGATGATCTGAGCCGGAAAAACTGAAAACCGACTCTAGATGGCGCTCTCACCACATGGTGTGGCGGGTTCGATGGTATTTTAATTTTTGGCAGGATGCCGTTCTAACTGAATTCAGGATTAGAAAACTGGTAAACAATCCAACAACTACACAATCCTTGTTAATCATTGAACATTGTGTGACAACTTCTCTTCACTGTCTGTTTGTGTCTGTTTGAACAGACAGTGTCTAGTTAAATAAAGAACAGACAGTGTCTAGTTAAATAGTGAACAGTGAACAGACTGCACAGCAAAGATTTTGTAGACCTGGCTAGTTGGAATGTTTTGGATTTCTTCTTTCTTTGTGTCCCCCCCTTTCCCCCCCTCTTCTAATTTAGTGTACCCTGCACGCACAACCCATGTGGAATTCCAGCATTTGAAACTGCTGATCTTCAGTCAAGAACACAGAGTTCATCTCAGCCTGTGCTGCCCTTCAATCCTCTTGACTTGTTGGGGCCTGACGGAGACATGAATTAACCTCGGAGAACACTGCTAGTCCGGCTGCTCTCTCGTCATCTGAATACAGTTTTCTCTCAAAGTCCGAGAGCATCTGGTCGTCGCTGTGGTGGCACATGGGGCTACTCATTTCTCCTAAGTGGAGATTTCTCTTTTCTCATCTCCCATTCCTCACTTCCCTCATCAACTCATCCCTGACTACTGGCTCCGTCCCCTCTGCTCTTCCTCCCGGGGGGAAGACCACTCCATCATCACGGTTGACAGTGTCGCTGTCTGAGCTAGAGTCTTCATCACTATGTTCTTCAGTCTTCCATCTCTTAACCCTGTCTGTCAGTTCAGTCAGGCAGGACATTTTCTTACTGTTCTTTACTATGAACATGTGTTTCAACAACTCTCTAGAGGAGGGAGGAGAGAGGGGGGAGGGGGAGACATAGAGGAAGGGAGAGGAGATTGAGAGAAAAAATTTGATCATTGGGAAGATAAATGACTTTTTGTTCCTGTTCACCCACATTCAACCAACAGATGGCAGTCACAAGCGACATTTCACAGTGGCTACACAAGAGTGATTGTATTTCCTTTCATTCCTTCCTCCTTCCACGTTGAAGAACCCTCAGATCTTCTCTAATGTGTTTTGAGAGAGATGGAAGTAAATACAATTTAGATTCACCCATGGACACACCCTCCCCATGTACCTTGGAAGACTGGATCCTTATTGAGTCAGCGAACTCTTGGAGAAGTCTTTACTGAGGGAGGGAGGGAGGGAGGGAGGGAGGGAGGGAGGGGAGGACTGCTCTAAGGGATCAGAACACCCTCATAGGGTTTTATTTAATTTTTATTTAACCCTGATTTTAACAGGTAAGTTAACTACTTAGGGAGCAGTGGGGCGCTAGTGCTAGTGCCCCACTCCCGACACTACCCGGTGAAATGTAAGGCGCCAAATTCAAAATCCAAAATTTAAATTATTAAACATTCATCAATATACAAGTGTTGCATAGTCATCAAAAGCTCTGATTCTTGGCAATATCACAGCGTTGTCAGATTTCAAAAAGGCTTTACGGCAAAAGCACAACATTTGATTGTTTGAGGATAGCCCCTCTCATATTTTATGCATTAGCATAAATCCATAACCAAAGCGGGTCTCATAAAACGCATAAAATCGCTAATATAAAATCCTTTACCTTTCGGAGAACTTCTGCTGAGGGCTTGCCAAGTGTCCAACGAAGACATCCAATGGTTATTTTGTTAGAAAAAGTCATTTATTTTATCCATAAATCTCAGTTTGGTTGGCACGTTATGTTCATAAAATACAGCGTCCACTCGCCAATTGAAACGTGAAGAGAACTCGTTCAACCTATACCTATACACTTGTCCAAGAACAATCAAACATCATTGATAATGTATCCTTAGGAACACTTTAATGTATATTTACTATAATATTTCAACCTGATTATAAACTGGACGATAGGAAAGGAAAAAACCACAGCATTGAGCCCGTGAACGCGCCTCCTCTTCTGTTTACATCCGGTGACCAGTTCGAAATTCTTCTTCTATTACCATCCAGAGCAACTAAACATCACCAAACACTGTCTAGAGACTGTTGACATCCACTGGAAGCAATAGGTAAGAAATTATTTGGTTTTAAATATACTAGTAAAAAGTACAATTAATTTCAAATTCCTTATATTTAACAAACCAGACGGCACTATTTTCTTGATTTCTATTTTATTTACGGATAGCCTGGGGCACACTCCAACACTCAGGGATGTTTTCTTGATAAATGTATAAAATTGGACCATTTTCTTGTCCTGGTAAGCATTCAAAATGTAACGAGTCCTTTAGGTGTCTGAGAAAATGTAGAGTAAAAAGTACCTTCATTCTTTAGGAATGTAGTGGAGTAGAAGTTGTCAAAAATATAAATAGTAAAGTACAGACACCCCAAAAATATAAGTGGACTTATATTTTCGGCAACTTTGAGAAAAAAAAAAAAAAAACTTTATATGTGAGGTGTGCTGTTGTCATAGAGATAGATAGAGGACTCATCTTGGATATAAGCTATTTTAAACATGGACATTGCCATTGAGGTCTTCCACTATTTTAAATAGTCAACTGGGTGGGTATTTCTATGAGTTGGGAGCAATCAGCCAATGAAGAAGGAAAATTGACTACTTTAAACAGAAACCACCTCAATGGCGCTGCCCATGCTGTCACAGACGTTATAAATGGCAGATACACAGACGACACCTCTATCTATCTCTATGGCCTGTTGTTCACACGCGTATCTGCCCTCTCATTGGCTAGAATGATCCTACCTTATGGTCCCACCTTTTTTAATAACAAATAACACATTTCCTCAGCTTATGTCTCCTAGATACATAGTCTGACCACCTTAAAGCAATGAGCCATAGTCTGACCACCTTAAAGCAATGAGCCATAGTCTGACCACCTTAAAGCAATGAGCCATAGTCTGACCACCTTAAAGCAATGAGCCATAGTCTGACCACCTTAAAGCAATGAGCCATAGTCTGACCACCTTAAAGCAATGAGCCATAGTCTGACCACCTTAAAGCAATGAGCCATAGTCTGACCACCTTAAAGCAATGAGCCATAGTCTGACCACCTTAAAGCAATGAGCCATAGTCTGACCACCTTAAAGCAATGAGCCATAGTCTGACCACCTTAAAGCAATGAGCCATAGTCTGACCACCTTAAAGCAATGAGCCATAGTCTGACCACCTTAAAGCAATGAGCCATAGTCTGACCACCTTAAAGCAATGAGCCATCGTACGACCACCTTAAAGCAATGAGCCATAGTCTGACCACCTTAAAGCAATGAGCCATAGTCTGACCACCTTAAAGCAATGAGCCATAGTCTGACCACCTTAAAGCAATGCCATGTTAACTTAGAACCCCCCAACGGCTTAGGAATGTACTATCCTCCCACTCTGTCTATGCATATATTTCACACACACACACAAATGGCACTGTCAGAGAGAGGTTTGTTAAAAGTATTTTAGTTTCACAACATTACTCAGAATATCAGGACTTATTATTCAGCTGTATAATTGTTAGGTAGCTCTGGTCCGGGTTGTTACATGCATCTAGCAGGTTCTGGACCAGCAAGTCGCACGTAACGCCTTGGACCAGATCTAATCATTAGGATGTAGTGCAATTACAGTTAGATTGCATCCCAAATGGCGCACTATTCCCTTTTATAGGGCACTACTTAAAAGTAGGGCACAATGGCCCATAGAGCCCTGGTCAAAAGTAGGGCACTAAGGCCTTGGTCAAAAGTAGGGCACTAAGGCCCTATGGGCTCTAGTCAAAAGTAGGGCACTAAGGCCTTATGGGCTTTAGTCAAAAGTAGGGCACTGTGGCCCATAGTGCTCAGGTCAATAGTAGTAGGGAATAGGGTAGCATTTGGGACACCGCTTAGTTAGATATTACAACAATTAACCAGAGAGGGTGACAGACAACTGGAGACAACTCTCTAATAGAAAATAAACCAACTATTTAAAAAAAAAAAAATCACATAACAATGCCAATGACTGCAGAGAGTGAGTGAGTGAGTGAATGAATGTGTGTGTGTGTGTATATATATATCTATCTATCTCCAGGTCTGTCGATATAGTTAGTTTCTACAGTAGAAATCACTGAGCGCTACAGACATGGAGATAGTTATTGATTTTTGCAGGCTTCTCCAGGTTCCCACCCAGTCCAGTAGGGGCCTATTAGTCCTAACAGCCAGTCCAGTAGGGGCCTATTAGTCCTAACAGCCAGTCCAGTAGGGGCCTATTAGTCCTAACAGCCAGTCCAGTAGGGGACTATTAGTCCTAACAGCCAGTCCAGTAGGGGACTATTATTCCTAACAGCCAGTCCAGTAAGGGGACTATTAGTCCTAACAGCCAGTCCAGTAGGGGCCTATTAGTCCTAACAGCCAGTCCAGTAGGGGCCTATTAGTCCTAACAGCCAGTCCAGTAGGGGCCTATTAGTCCTAAGAGCCAGTCCAGTAGGGGCCTATTAGTCCTAACAGCCAGTCCAGTAGGGGCCTATTAGTCCTAACAGCCAGTCCAGTAGGAGCCTATTTGACCAGATTGATATCTCACTACAGAGCCTACGTGTCTCTGGTCAGAAGTAGTGCACTATACAGGGAATAGGGGCCCTGGTCAAACGTTGAGTGCACTGCATAGTGAATAGTGTCCCATTTATGGACACAGCTCCTAAGACCGGTTAGTTATTCCAGACAGAGGCAGTTTGATCTAGTTTGACATGGTCATGTTAATATATATGTTTGTTCTCACGCTCTTTCCTATACCATATCTCCCTCAGTACCTCTCTCTGTTCCCCTCCCCTCCCAGTCAGGGGTCCCTGATGTTTTAACTCGGGGTCCCTGATGTTTTAACTCGGGGTCCCTGTTCCACCCCCCCCCTCCACATCTGTTTCTATGGGCACAAGCACTGTTCACGCCTCTCTTTGTTGGTGGGAGAGAATTTTGCAGGTTTTAAAGTATATTTCCTGCAATTCTACACATTTTGTCATGTGGTGCAAATAAAATGTTGCAGATTTATAGCATTATTTCGTTGCAATTCTAGACATTTTTCCATGTCTAATGTCGATTCGTGTGATATTGGAGTGAGAGGAAAAAAAATAAAATAAATAGAACAATATCTATGGCCTAAAAAAAAAAGTGAATTAAGAAAACGTTAGCTGACACGGGCTAGTTGATCTGGACAAGTTATAAATATCTCCCTAAGGTCTACAATGACAAGAGGAACTGAAGATGTACTACTCAATTTAGAAATTGTACCTTGTGCATTCTACTAGTAGAATTTTCAAGAGTATGTTTAAAGCCGGACCCCGTGCCGCCCCTGTCGACTACCTCAGTTTGAGAACCACTGCTCTATGTGATGTTCTTTATGAGCTCCCCTCTCCTCCCCCTCTCCTCTCCTCTCCTCCTCCCTCTCCCCCCTCCCCCTCTCCTCCTCCTCCCCCTCTCCTCCTCCTCCGCCTCCCTCTCCCTCCCTCCTCCTCCTCCCCTCTCCCTCCCTCCTCCCTCTCCTCCTCTCTATGTGATGTTCTGTATAGGTTCGCTGATCTTCAGACAGCTCCAGTAGATCATTCTGCACATGCTCAGTACAGCCAGGAGAATCAGGAAGACCCAGGAGGCATAGATCCCTCTGTGGAGCAAGGCTGGCTTACACGTTCCCACCTAGATAGAGAAACAGAGAGGGGGAAACAGAAAGAGAGAGAGAGAGGGAAACAGAGAGAGAGAGAGAAACAGAGAGAGCGAGAGATTAGAGTACTAGGCATAGTTCCCTCTGGCTTCCATGTTCCCACCTACAGATACACACAAACACACACGATCGTGACTGAAATAGTAAGTATCTTCAGAAACTAAACTCACCACTAGTCCTGCCGTGCCGCCAGAGAAAACCAAAAACAACAGGAAACACCACAAGCCCCGCCTCCTGGGGTACCGCCGGCCAACAGAAGAGCTGCAACGGAGATAAAACAGGAAGTCAGTACAGAAACAGAGGTAAAGATCGGTAAAACGGAATAAAACTGAATGTGAGACGGTATATAGACTCACACTTTTCTGCAGTGGGGGCATCTGGCCAACGTTCTGTCTGAGAACTCAGTCCACTGACGACACACACAGTACACTACTGTTAGTTTACACAACAACAACTACTACTACTACCCCCCCTCCCTCCCTCAGACACACGGTCCTACCAGGAATGTGTTTCTGCAGTGTCCACAGACGACTCGGACCCCAGCGAGTTGTTGAGGTTCTGGACTGTGTGAACCCGACCCTGCAGCATGCACCAGACCCAAGTTCATGACACGCTTACTGGCACACACACACACACACACACACACACTAGATCAGTTACAAATCCTTAATCCCCTGACACACCAAACAGAATTGACTCTAGCCTAGATCAGTAACAGAATTGACTCTAGCCTAGATTGTGGTAGTGAAAACATGGCTAAGACACATTGATTAATTTATTTAATGTACTATGTGATAGCAGACAACATGATAGTATTGATAATGAGGCTTAAGTGCTAAAACAAGTTTAACTTAGATAGTTGTGGGAGATTAACTCATTACAATTATTACATTTTCAGTGTTCTGGTTGATTACTTTGAAGTGGTGAGACAGAAAGACATACAGAAATGTATAGGATTTGTTAAAGCTGAATAGTTGAACAAACAGACATGAAAGAAACAGGAGGTCAGCAGAAAGGCCATTTGGAACTGATCAAAGGCTTCTGAGGAAAAGCAGGATGCCAGAAGGCAATATAACAAAGTCCCCTATGGAAACAGGACATATGGGAAGCTGTAAACCTGGGGAGGGGTCTGTGTAGGGATAGAGGGAGAATACTTTAAAAGGCTGTGGGCTGAGACACAGGGTCAGTTGTGATCCGGGTCATGGCTCCACCTTTGATTGTGCTAATTAAAGGTGTTATTGAATTCACAAGTTTCTTGTAATAGTTTCATATTTTTGAGAAACCATTTGCCACAACAAGATCAGTAACAGAATTGACTCTAGCCTAGATCAGTAACAGAATTGACTCTAGCCTAGATCAGTAACAGAATTGACTCTAGCCTAGATCAGTAACAGAATTGACTCTAGCCTAGATCAGTAACAGAATTGACTCTAGCCTAGATCCTTCCACTCTTCTCCCTCTCCCGTTCTCCCTTACCAAACCTTGTCCTCTCTCTCCTCTCTCTAGCCCGTCACTTTCCACTTCCTCTTTCGTAGCCTCTACCTCAGTGCTCTCTCTCTCTCTCTCTACCTGTCTTCATCTCCCCTGTCTCCGTCTCTCACCAGTAAAGTCGGGGACAGGCGATCCTCTGTGATGTGACTTTACAGATGAGGAGACAGTTGCAAGGGCAGCGGACATACTTCTTCCCTGCTGGAGCATTCTTTATAGGCTAGAGACAGAGAGAGAGACAGAGAGAGAGAGACAGAGAGAGAGACAGAGAGAGACAGAGACAGAGACTAAGATAAGAGTTAGTTCTGTCTGATAACTACTTAATAGTATCCTTCCATCAGTCTTCAGTGTGTGTGTGTGTGTGCGTTCTGTAAGTAGATAGAACTGTGTCTGCATTCCGCTCACCGTAGCCTCATTGCAGATGACACACTTGACTACGTGTTGGTGTGTCTTTCCCTCCACACTGATGGCACTCTGACACACCCTAATCATGAAAAACACACACACACACAACGTTATTGTCCAATAGGTTATAGCAGACAACAGATTGGCCTTCTGCTAAATGTTTAACCCCATTTATCCAGTCCCCGGGCCAGAGATTCAAAAGGGGGAAACCTCTCAGCTGACAGATTCCTCTGCTTAGCTGCTGAGGTTGGCTGTATAGAGTGAAAGAGTGTGTGTGTGTGTTGCTGGGCTACCTACCTACAGCTGATG
The DNA here is from genome assembly GCA_030435695.1 of Brachymystax lenok tsinlingensis. NCBI lineage: Eukaryota > Metazoa > Chordata > Actinopteri > Salmoniformes > Salmonidae > Brachymystax > Brachymystax lenok. The sequence continues at coordinate 25,391,392 of CM059798.1, forward strand.
ACAGGGGAGCTGCCAATGTCCGGGCTGCCCAGGGGAGAGTAGGGAGGGGGGGCTTCGCCAAACAGGACTGGAGGGGGGGCACTGGGGCTGAGGAATGGAGGGAAACCTGGGGGCAGAGTAGAAAGAGGAGGGAATAAGGGAAGAGAAGGCCGAGAGAGGGTATGACAGAAAAAAAAAAAAAAAATAGCTTTCACTTCTGAGTGTTCACATGACTGTCTAGAAATAGAATATGGAAGTGAAATCAGTTGTTATTGCTGGAAAGGTAGTTACTATTCAGCCAGCTAGTAGCTACGGGGCGGGGGACAGTAAATAGCCCAGTTGTTAATAAACTAGCTAGCTAGACAGCTTATAGTGCATCCAGCTAAGCTAGCTAGTTGACCTTAGCGAGCTAGGTAGTTACCTACTGTAGTTAGCTGGGTAGTTACCTCCTGTTGTTAGCTGGGTAGTTACCAACTGTTGTTAGCTGGGTAGTTACCTCCTGTTGTTAGCTGGGTAGTTACCTCCTGTTGTTAGCTGGGTAGTTACCTACTGTTGTTAGCTGGGTAGTTACCTACTGTTGTTAGCTGGGTAGTTACCTACTGTTGTTAGCTGGGTAGTTACCTACTGTTGTTAGCTGGGTAGTTACCTACTGTTGTTAGCTGGGTAGTTACCTACTGTTGTTAGCTGGGTAGTTACCTCCTGTTGTTAGCTGGGTAGTTACCTACTGTTGTTAGCTGGGTAGTTACCTACTGTTGTTAGCTAGGTAGTTACCTACTGTTGTTAGCTAGGTAGTTACCTACTGATGTTAGCTAGGTAGTTACCTCCTGTTGTTAGCTGGGTAGTTACCTCCTGTTGTTAGCTGGGTAGTTACCTCCTGTTGTTAGCTAGGTAGTTACCTACTGTTGTTAGCTAGGTAGTTATCTACTGATGTTAGCTAGGTAGTTACCTCCTGTTGTTAGCTAGGTAGTTACCTCCTGTTGTTAGCTGGGTAGTTACCTCCTGTTGTTAGCTGGGTAGTTACCTCCTGTAGTTAGCTGGGTAGTTATCTCCTGTTGTTAGCTAGGTAGTTACCTCCTGTTGTTAGCTAGGTAGTTACCTACTGTTGTTAGCTAGGTAGTTACCTACTGTTGTTAGCTAGGTAGTTACCTACTGTTGTTAGCTAGGTAGTTACCTCCTGTTGTTAGCTAGGTAGTTACCTACTGTTGTTAGCTAGGTAGTTACCTCCTGTTGTTAGCTAGGTAGTTACCTACTGTTGTTAGCTAGGTAGTTACCTCCTGTTGTTAGCTGGGTAGTTATCTACTGTAGTTAGCTGGGTAGTTATCTACTGTAGTTAGCTAGGTAGTTACCTACTGTTGTTAGCTAGGTAGTTACCTACTGTTGTTAGCTAGGTAGTTATCTACTGATGTTAGCTAGGTAGTTATCTACTGATGTTAGCTAGGTAGTTACCTCCTGTTGTTAGCTAGGTAGTTACCTACTGTTGTTAGCTGGGTAGTTACCTCCTGATGTTAGCTGGGTAGTTACCTCCTGTTGTTAGCTGGGTAGTTACCTCCTGTTGTTAGCTGGGTAGTTACCTCCTGTTGTTAGCTGGGTAGTTACCTCCTGTTGTTAGCTGCGTAGTTACCTCCTGTTGTTAGCTGGGTAGTTACCTCCTGATGTTAGCTGGGTAGTTACCTCCTGTTGTTAGCTGGGTAGTTACCTCCTGTTGTTAGCTGGGTAGTTACCTCCTGTTGTTAGCTAGGTAGTTATCTACTGTAGTTAGCTAGGTAGTTACCTCCTGTTGTTAGCTAGGTAGTTACCTCCTGTTGTTAGCTGGGTAGTTACCTCCTGTTGTTAGCTAGGTAGTTACCTCCTGTTGTTAGCTAGGTAGTTACCTCCTGTTGTTAGCTAGGTAGTTACCTCCTGTTGTTAGCTAGGTAGTTACCTCCTGTTGTTAGCTAGGTAGTTACCTCCTGTTGTTAGCTAGGTAGTTACCTCCTGTTGTTAGCTAGGTAGTTACCTCCTGTTGTTAGCTAGGTAGTTACCTCCTGTTGTTAGCTAGGTAGTTACCTCCTGTTGTTAGCTAGGTAGTTACCTCCTGTTGTTAGCTAGGTAGTTACCTCCTGTTGTTAGCTAGGTAGTTACCTCCTGTTGTTAGCTAGGTAGTTACCTCCTGTTGTTAGCTAGGTAGTTACCTCCTGTTGTTAGCTAGGTAGTTACCTCCTGTTGTTAGCTAGGTAGTTACCTCCTGTTGTTAGCTAGGTAGTTACCTCCTGTTGTTAGCTGGGTAGTTACCTCCTGTTGTTAGCTGGGTAGTTACCTCCTGTTGTTAGCTGGGTAGTTACCTCCTGTTGTTAGCTGGGTAGTTACCTCCTGTTGTTAGCTGGGTAGTTACCTCCTGTTGTTAGCTGGGTAGTTACCTCCTGTTGTTAGCTGGGTAGTTACCTCCTGTTGTTAGCTGGGTAGTTACCTCCTGTTGTTAGCTGGGTAGTTACCTCCTGTTGTTAGCTGGGTAGTTACCTCCTGTTGTTAGCTGGGTAGTTACCTCCTGTTGTTAGCTGGGTAGTTACCTCCTGTTGTTAGCTGGGTAGTTACCTCCTGTTGTTAGCTGGGTAGTTACCTCCTGTTGTTAGCTGGGTAGTTACCTCCTGTTGTTAGCTGGGTAGTTACCTCCTGTTGTTAGCTGGGTAGTTACCTCCTGTTGTTAGCTGAGTTACCTCCTGTTGTTAGCTGGGTAGTTACCTCCTGTTGTTAGCTGGGTAGTTACCTCCTGTTGTTAGCTGGGTAGTTACCTCCTGTTGTTAGCTGGGTAGTTACCTCCTGTTGTTAGCTGGGTAGTTACCTCCTGTTGTTAGCTAGGTAGTTACCTCCTGTTGTTAGCTAGGTAGTTACCTCCTGTTGTTAGCTAGGTAGTTACCTCCTGTTGTTAGCTAGGTAGTTACCTCCTGTTGTTAGCTAGGTAGTTACCTCCTGTTGTTAGCTAGGTAGTTACCTCCTGTTGTTAGCTTGGTAGTTAGCTACTGTTGTTAGCTAGGTAGTTAGCTACTGTTGTTAGCTGGGTAGGTAGCTACTGTTGTTAGCTGGGTAGGTAGCTACTGTTGTTAGCTAGGTAATTACCTACTGTTGTTAGCTGGGTAGTTACCTACTGTTGTTAGCTGGGTAGTTACCTCCTGTAGTTAGCTGGGTAGTTACCTCCTGTAGTTAGCTGGGTAGTTACCTCCTGTAGTTAGCTGGGTAGTTACCTCCTGTAGTTAGCTGGGTAGTTACCTCCTGTAGTTAGCTGGGTAGTTACCTCCTGTAGTTAGCTGGGTAGTTACCTCCTGTAGTTAGCTGGGTAGTTACCTCCTGTAGTTAGCTGGGTAGTTACCTCCTGTAGTTAGCTGGGTAGTTACCTCCTGTTGTTAGCTGGGTAGTTACCTCCTGTTGTTAGCTGGGTAGTTACCTCCTGTTGTTAGCTGGGTAGTTACCTCCTGTTGTTAGCTGGGTAGTTACCTCCTGTTGTTAGCTGGGTAGTTACCTCCTGTTGTTAGCTGGGTAGTTACCTCCTGTTGTTAGCTGGGTAGTTACCTCCTGTTGTTAGCTGGGTAGTTACCTCCTGTTGTTAGCTGGGTAGTTACCTCCTGTTGTTAGCTGGGTAGTTACCTACTGTTGTTAGCTAGGTAGTTACCTCCTGTTGTTAGCTAGGTAGTTACCTCCTGTTGTTAGCTAGGTAGTTACCTCCTGTTGTTAGCTAGGTAGTTACCTCCTGTTGTTAGCTAGGTAGTTACCTCCTGTTGTTAGCTAGGTAGTTACCTCCTGTTGTTAGCTAGGTAGTTACCTCCTGTTGTTAGCTAGGTAGTTACCTCCTGTTGTTAGCTAGGTAGTTACCTCCTGTTGTTAGCTAGGTAGTTACCTCCTGTTGTTAGCTAGGTAGTTACCTCCTGTTGTTAGCTAGGTAGTTACCTCCTGTTGTTAGCTAGGTAGTTACCTCCTGTTGTTAGCTAGGTAGTTACCTCCTGTTGTTAGCTAGGTAGTTACCTCCTGTTGTTAGCTAGGTAGTTACCTCCTGTTGTTAGCTAGGTAGTTACCTACTGTTGTTAGCTGGGTAGTTACCTACTGTTGTTAGCTAGGTAGTTACCTACTGTAGTTAGCTGGGTAGTTACCTCCTGTAGTTAGCTGGGTAGTTACCTACTGTTGTTAGCTGGGTAGTTACCTCCTGTAGTTAGCTGGGTAGTCACCTCCTGTAGTTAGCTGGGTAGTTACCTCCTGTAGTTAGCTGGGTAGTTACCTACTGTTGTTAGCTGGGTAGTTACCTACTGTTGTTAGCTGGGTAGTTACCTACTGTTGTTAGCTGGGTAGTTACCTACTGTTGTTAGCTGGGTAGTTATCTACTGTAGTTAGCTGGGTAGTTAGCTCCTGTAGTTAGCTAGGTAGTTATCTCCTGTTGTTAGCTGGGTAGTTACCTACTGTTGTTAGCTGGGTAGTTACCTCCTGTTGTTAGCTGGGTAGTTACCTCCTGTTGTTAGCTAGGTAGTTACCTCCTGTTGTTAGCTGGGTAGTTACCTACTGTTGTTAGCTGGGTAGTTACCTACTGTTGTTAGCTGGGTAGTTACCTACTGTTGTTAGCTGGGTAGTTACCTACTGTTGTTAGCTGGGTAGTTACCTACTGTTGTTAGCTGGGTAGTTATCTACTGTAGTTAGCTGGGTAGTTAGCTCCTGTAGTTAGCTAGGTAGTTATCTCCTGTTGTTAGCTGGGTAGTTACCTACTGTTGTTAGCTGGGTAGTTACCTCCTGTTGTTAGCTGGGTAGTTACCTCCTGTTGTTAGCTAGGTAGTTACCTCCTGTTGTTAGCTGGGTAGTTATCTACTGTAGTTAGCTAGGTAGTTAGCTCCTGTAGTTAGCTAGGTAGTTACCTACTGTTGTTAGCTGGGTAGTTATCTACTGTAGTTAGCTAGGTAGTTAGCTCCTGTAGTTAGCTAGGTAGTTACCTACTGTTGTTAGCTGGGTAGTTATCTACTGTAGTTAGCTGGGTAGTTATCTACTGTAGTTAGCTAGGTAGTTAGCTCCTGTAGTTAGCTATCCAGCTAAGTAACATAAGCAATGGCAGCTGTTGTTGTTACAACTAGCTACTCACTCTGCGGCCTCGGGGGAAAGCCATACGAGGCACCATTCGTCCCGTCGCGCTGCTCCGAAAGCAACGGGCTACGCTCTCCATCCGCCATAGAGCAGCTACCGGGAACCAGAGCGCAGGCTGTAGCCGGGGTGTCGAGCACCCAAACCGGGGTTAGTGTGTAGGACCGGGACGACTCGCCGAGTGCACCTAGTTCAACTGGACCACTCACATCATCACCGAAACCCAAGGAAGGAGGAAGCGAAACAAATAATAAAATACCCACATGACTCGTTAGTCGTTACGCAAGTGATGGACGGGGATGTTCAACCAATTGCCGTCCTCAATATAAAATCGGGAGGTGGGACGTCGTCTAGTGATTGGTGGTGTTGTTGTTGTTGTTTTTGCCCGTCACACCCACGCACTGTACAGGCCCCTTTATTACAGATCAATGTACAGCCGCTTCACATTAATGTACAGCCGCGTCACATCACAGTACAGCCGCTTCACATTAATGTACAGCCGCTTCACATTAATGTACAGCCGCGTCACATCACAGTACAGCCGCTTCACATTAATGTACAGCCGCGTCACATTAATGTACAGCCGCTTCACATTAATGTACAGCCGCTTCACATTAATGTACAGCCGCTTCACATTAATGTACAGCCGCGTCACATCACAGTACAGCCGCTTCACATTAATGTACAGCCGCTTCACATTAATGTACAGCCGCGTCACATAACAGTACAGCTGCATCACATCACAGTACAGCCGCGTCACATCACAGTACAGCCGCTTCACATCACAGTACAGCCGCGTCACATCACAGTACAGCCGCGTCACATCACAGTACAGCCGCTCACATCACAGTACAGCCGCGTCACATCACAGTACAGCCGCGTCACATCACAGTACAGCCGCGTCACATCAATGTACAGCCTCGTCACATCACAGTACAGCTGCATAACATTAATGTACAGCCGCGTCACATCACAGTACAGCCGCGTCACATCACAGTACAGCCGCGTCACATCACAGTACAGCCGGGTCACATCACAGTACAGCCGCGTCACATCAATGTACAGCCTCGTCACATCAATGTACAGCCGCATCACATCACAGTACAGCCGCGTCACATCAATGTACAGCCTCGTCACATCACAGTACAGCTGCATAACATTAATGTACAGCCGCGTCACATCACAGTACAGCCGCGTCACATCAATGTACAGCCTCGTCACATCACAGTACAGCCACGTCACGTCAATGTACAGCCGCGTCACATCACAGTACAGCCGCGTCACATCACAGTACAGCCGCGTCACATCAATGTACAGCCGCGCCACATCAAAGTACAGCCGCGTCACTTTAATGTACAGCCGCGTCACATCACAGTACAGCCGCGTCACATCAATGTACAGCCGCGTCACATCACAGTACAGCCGCGTCACATCAATGTACAGCCTCGTCACATCACAGTACAGCCGCTTCACATTAATGTACAGCCGCGTCACATTAATGTACAGCCGCTTCACATTAATGTACAGCCGCTTCACATTAATGTACAGCCGCTTCACATTAATGTACAGCCTCGTCACATCACAGTACAGCCGCTTCACATTAATGTACAGCCGCTTCACATTAATGTACAGCCGCGTCACATAACAGTACAGCTGCATCACATCACAGTACAGCCGCGTCACATCACAGTACAGCCGCTTCACATCACAGTACAGCCGCGTCACATCACAGTACAGCCGCGTCACATCACAGTACAGCCGCGTCACATCACAGTACAGCCGCGTCACATCACAGTACAGCCGCGTCACATCACAGTACAGCCGCGTCACATCAATGTACAGCCGCGTCACATCACAGTACAGCCGCGTCACATCACAGTACAGCCGCGTCACATCACAGTACAGCCGCGTCACATCAATGTACAGCCTCGTCACATCACAGTACAGCTGCATAACATTAATGTACAGCCGCGTCACATCACAGTACAGCCACGTCACATCAATGTACAGCCTCGTCACATCACAGTACAGCCACGTCACGTCAATGTACAGCCGCGTCACATCACAGTACAGCCGCGTCACATCACAGTACAGCCGCGTCACATCAATGTACAGCCGCGCCACATCAAAGTACAGCCGCGTCACTTTAATGTACAGCCGCGTCACATCACAGTACAGCCGTCCACATCAATGTACAGCCGCACACATCACAGTACAGCCGCCACATCAATGTACAGCCTCGTCACATCACAGTACAGCCGCTTCACATTAATGTACAGCCGCGTCACATTAATGTACAGCCGCTTCACATTAATGTACAGCCGCTTCACATTAATGTACAGCCGCTTCACATTAATGTACAGCCTCGTCACATCACAGTACAGCCGCTTCACATTAATGTACAGCCGCTTCACATTAATGTACAGCCGCGTCACATAACAGTACAGCTGCATCACATCACAGTACAGCCGCGTCACATCACAGTACAGCCGCTTCACATCACAGTACAGCCGCGTCACATCACAGTACAGCCGCGTCACATCACAGTACAGCCGCGTCACATCACAGTACAGCCGCGTCACATCACAGTACAGCCGCGTCACATCACAGTACAGCCGCGTCACATCAATGTACAGCCTCGTCACATCACAGTACAGCTGCATAACATTAATGTACAGCCGCGTCACATCACAGTACAGCCGCACATCACAGTACAGCCGCCACATCACAGTACAGCCGCGTCACATCACAGTACAGCCGTCACATCAATGTACAGCCGCGTCACATCAATGTACAGCCGCATCACATCACAGTACAGCCGCGTCACATCAATGTACAGCCTCGTCACATCACAGTACAGCTGCATAACATTAATGTACAGCCGCGTCACATCACAGTACAGCCGCGTCACATCAATGTACAGCCTCGTCACATCACAGTACAGCCACGTCACGTCAATGTACAGCCGCGTCACATCACAGTACAGCCGCGTCACATCACAGTACAGCCGCGTCACATCAATGTACAGCCGCGCCACATCAAAGTACAGCAGTCACTTTAATGTACAGCCGTCACATCACAGTACAGCCGCGTCACATCAATGTACAGCCGCGTCACATCACAGTACAGCCGCGTCACATCAATGTACAGCCTCGTCACATCACAGTACAGCTGCATCACATTAATGTACAGCCGCGTCACATCACAGTACAGCCGCGTCACATCACAGTACAGCCGCGCCACATCAATGTACAGCCGCGTCACATCAATGTACAGCCGCGTCACATCAATGTACAGCCTCGCCACATCAAAGTACAGCCGCGTCACATCAATGTACAGCCGCGGTTCCTTAACTGGGTCGCCGCAACACATCAAGGCATTTCAGGGAACGCTTGAGAAACAGACCAGGCCGTTTAATAAATATACATACATATTTTTACAGTAACATTGAAAACATAAAAAACGGAACTGCCGGCGGGATAAGGAAGAGAAAAAGCAATAAGGAAGAGAAAAAATACAATATAACGATACAAAATCCACATTTTATCATTTGAAATACAGGCACGTGGCGAATAAATTTTTGGGACATTTTGTTTTGTGTACGTTTTAATGACTCTAGTTTTACAAATCAGATTTTTTTTTTTTATTAAGAAGAGGGTCTTTTTCTTCATATATTTTGATCTGTGTTTGAAAAATGTTCCTAATAAAAATAAAGAGATTTATGACATACTCACATTTCAATTGTGGAATCGGTGTAGTAAAATAATATGTCAAACTTAGATATTTGAATGGTTGTATGCTATTTGTTGCCAAGAAACAGTTTTACATCAGTCCAGAACATTTGACGGAATAAGTGTTCAATAGATTCAGTTTCTAGTTCACAAAAAAACTGCATTTTCTCAAATTGTATTAGTCACATGTGCCGAATACAACAGTGAAATGCTGACTTACGAGCCCCTAACCAACAATTCAGTTAAAAAAAATATGGATAAGAAATAAAAGTAACAAGTAATTAAAGAGCAGCAGTGAAATAACAATAGCGAGACTATATACAGGGGGGTACCGGTACAGAGTCAGTGTGCAGGTGCACCGGTTAGTTGAGGTAGTATGTACATGTAGGTAGAGTTATTAAAGTGACTATGCATAGATGACAACAGAGAGTAGCAGTGGTGTAAAGAGGAGGTGGGGGGTGGGGGGCACTGCAAATAGTCAGGGTAGCCATTTGATTAGCTGTTCAGGAGTCTTATGGTTTGGGGGTAGAAGCTGTTTAGAAGCCTCTAGGACCTAGACTTGGCGATCCGGTACCGCTTGCCGTGGTGTAGCAGAGAGAACAGTCTGTGACTAGGGTGGCTGGAGTCTTTGACAATTTTTAGGGCCTTCCTCTGACACCGCCTGGTGTAGAGGTCCTGGATGGCAGGAAGCTTGGCCCCAGTGATGTACTGGGCCGTTCACACTACCCTCTGTAGTGCCTTGCGGTCAGAGGCCGAGCAGTTGCCATACCAGGCAGTGATGCAACCAGTCAGGATGCTCTCGATGGTGCAGCTGTAGAACCTTTTGAGGATCTCAGGACCCATGCCAAATATTTTCAGTCTCCTGAGGGAATAGGTTTTGTCGTGCCCTCTTCACGACTGTCTTGGTGTGCTTGGACCATGTTAGTTTGATGGTGATATGGACACCAAGGAACTTGAAGCTCTCAACCTGCTCCACTGCATCCCCCGTCGATGAGAATGGGGGCGTGCTCGGTCCTCCTTTTCCTGTAGTCCACAATCATCTCCTTTGTCTTGATCACGTTGAGGGAGAGGTTGTTGTCCTGGCACCACACGGCCAGGTCTCTGACCTCCTCCCTATAGGCTGTCTCATCATTGTCGGTGATCAGGCCTTGTTGTGTCATCGGCAAATTTAATGATGGTGTTGGAGTCGTGCCTGGCCGTGCAGTCATGAGTGAACAGGGAGTACAGGAGGGGACTGAGCACGCACCCCTGAGGGGCTCCTGTGTTGAGGATCATGGCGGATATGTTGTTACCTACCCTTACCACCTGGGGGGGAGGCCCGTCAGGAAGTCCAGGATCCAGTTGCAGAGGGAGGTGTTTAGTCCCAGGGTCCTTAGCTTATTGATGAGCTTTGAGGGCACTATGGTGTTGAACGCTGAGCTTTAGTCAATGAATAGCATTCTCACATAGGTGTTCCTTTTGTCCAGGTGGGAAAGGGCAGTGTGGAGTGTAATAGAGATTGCATCATCTGTGGATCTGTTGGGGTGGTATGCAAATTGGAGTGGGTCTAGGGTTTCTGGGATAATGGTGTTGATGTGAGACATGACCATTCTTTCAAGGCACTTCATGGCTACAGACGTGAGTGCTACGGGTCGGTAGTCATTTAGGCAGGTTACCTTTGTGTTCTTAGGCACAGGGACTATGGTGGTCTCCTTAAAACATGTTGGTATTACAGACTCAGACAGGGAGCGGTTGAAAATGTCAGTGAAGACACTTGCCAGTTGGTCAGCGCATGCTCGCAGTACACATCCTGGTAATCCGTCTGGCTCTGCGGCCTTGTGAATGTTGACCTGTTAAAACGTCTTACTCACATCGGCTGCGAAGAGCGTGATCATGCAGTCTTCCGGAACAGCTGGTGCTCTCATGCATGTTTCAGTGTTACTTGCCTCGAGCGAACATGGATAGAATCTATGGATAATCTTAAAGGAGATCTCCTTTACTTTATTAGTCACTGTACGTTTTTTGAACACTTAACAAGAATGGTGTTTATGGGAGGACACTGCTGTCCAAAAAAACATTGCTGCACATCTGAAGTGCACAAAAGAGCACCTGGATGTTCCAATGCGCTACAGGCAAAATCTTCTGTGGACAGATTCAACTAAAGTTGAGTTGTTTGGAAGGAACACACAACACTGTGTGGAGAAAAAAGGCACAGCACACCAACATCAAAACCTCATCCCAACTGTAAAGTATGGTGGAGGGAGCATTATGGTTTGGGGATGCTTTGCTGCCTCAGGGCCTGGACAGCTTGCTATCATCAGTTTATCAAGACGTTTAGCAGGAGAATGTAAGGCTATCTGTCCGCCAATTGAAGCTCAACAGAAAGTGATGCAACAAGGACAACGACCCAAAAGACAAGTAAATCAACAACCGAATGGCTTGAACAGAAGAAAATGTGCCTTCTGGAGAGGCCCAGTCAGAGTCCGGACCTCAACCCGATTGAGATGCTGTGGTATGATCTCAAGAGAGCGGTTCACACCAGACATCCCAGGAATATTGCTGAACTGAAACAGTTTTGTAAAGAGGAATGGTCCAAAATTCCTCCTGACCGTTGTGCAGGTCTGATCCGCAACTACAGAAAACGTTTGTTTGTCTATCGCCCCCTGAAACTTTTTACTCTCGGTTCAGAACGTCCTAGATGACCAATCATTATAGCCTTTAGCAGTACCCTTATCCTACTCCTCCTCTGTTCCTCTGGTGATATAGAGGTTAATCCAGGCCCTGCAGTGCCTAGCTCCACTCCTATTCCCCAGGCGCTTTGTCAGGCGCTCTCAACCGTAAAAGCCTTGGTTTCATGCATGTTAACATTAGAAGCCTCCTCCCTAAGTTTGTTTTATTCACTGCCCTAGCACACTCTGCCAACCCAGCAGTCCTAGCAGTGTCTGAATCCTGGCTCAGGAAGACCACCAATAACGCTGAAATTTCCATCCCTTACTACAACATTTTCAGACAAGATAGAACAGCCAAAGGGGGCGGTGTTGCTATCTACTGCAGAGATAGTCTGCAGAGTTCTGTCTTACTATCCAGGTCTGTACCCAAACAATTTGAACTTTTACTTTTAAAAATCCACCTTTCTAGAAACAAGTCTCTCACTGTTGCCGCTTGCTATAGACCACCCTCTGCCCCCAGCTGTGCTCTGGACACCATATGTGAAATGATTGCCCCCCATCTATCTTCAGAGCTCGTGCTGCTAGGTGACCTAAACTGGGACATGCTTAACACCCCGGCCATCCTACAATCTAAGTTTGATGCCCTAAACATCACACAAATCATAATTGAACCTACTAGGTACAACCCCAAAGCCGTAAACACGGGCACCCTCATAGATGTCATCCTAACTAACTTTCCCTCCAAATACACCCCTGCTGTTTTCAACCAAGATCTCAGCGATCACTGCCTCATTGCCTGCATCCATAATGGGTTTGCGGTCAAACGATCTCCCCTCATTACTGTTAAACGTTCCCTAAAACAGTGAGCAGGCCTTTCTAATCGACCTGGCCCGGGTATCCTGGAAGGATATTGACCTCATCCCGTCAGTAGAGGATGCCTGGTTATTCTTTAAAAGTGCCTTCCTCACCATCTTAAATAAGCATGCCCCATTCAAGAAATTTAGAACCAGGAACAGATATAGCCCTTGGTTCTCTCCATACCTGACTGCCTTTGACCAGCACAAAAACATCCTGTGGCATTCTGCATTAGCATCGAACAGCCCCCGTGATATGCAACTTTTCAGGGAAGTCAGGAACCAATATACACTGGCAGTTAGGAAAGCCAAGGCTAGCTTTTTCAAGCAGAAATTTGCTTCCTGTTACACAAACTCAAAAAAGTTCTGTGACACTGTAAAGTCCATGGAGAATAAGAGCACCTCCTCCCAGCTGCTTACTGCACTGAGGATAGGAAACACTGTCACCACCGATAAATCCACGATAATTGAGAATTTCAATAAGCATTTTTCTACGGCTGGCCTTGCTTTCCACCTGGCTATCCCTACCCCGGTCAACAGCCCTGCACCCCCTTCAGTAACTCGCCAAAACCTCCCCCATTTCTCCTTCTCCCAAATCCAGTTAGCTGATGTTCTGAAAGAGCGGCAAAATCTGGACCCCTACAAATTAGCTGGACTAGACAATCTGGACCCTTTCTTTCAAAAAGTATCTGCCGAAATTGTTGCAACCCCTATTACTAGCCTGTTCAACCTCTCTTTCGTGTCGTCTGAGATTCCCAAAGACTGTAAAGCAGCTGCGGTCATCCCCCTCTTCAAAGGGGGAGACACTCTTGACCCAAACTGCTACAAACCTATATCTATCCTACCCTGCCTTTCTGAGGTCTTTGAAAGCCAAGTTAACAAACAGATTACCGACCATTTCTAATCCCACCGTACCTTCTCCGCTATGCAATCTGGTTTCAGAGCTGGTCATGGGTGTACCTCAGCCACGCTCAAGGTCCTAAATGACATCATAACCACCATCGATAAGAGACATTACTGTGCAGCCGTATTCTTTGATCTGACCAAGGCTTTCGACTCTGTCAATCACCACATCCTTATCGGCAGACTCGACAGCCTTGGTTTCTCAAATGATTGCCTTGCATGGTTCACCAACTACTTCTCCAATAGAGTTCAGTGTGTCAAATCAGAGGGCCTGTTGTCTGGGCCTCTGGCTGTCTCTATGGGGGTGCCACAGGGTTCAATTCTTGGGCCGACTCTCTTCTCTGTATACATCAATGATGTCGCTCTTGCTGCAGATGAGTCTCTGATCCACCACTACGCAGACGACACCATTGTGTATACTTCTGGCCCCTCTTTGGACACTGTGTTAACTACCCTCCAGACGAGCTTCAATGCCATACAACTCTCCTTCCGTGGCCTACAACTGCTCTTAAACGCAAGTAAAACTAAATGCATGCTCTTCAACCGATCGCTTCCAGCACCTGTCCCCCCGTCCAGCATCATTACTCTGGACGGTTCTGTCTTAGATTATGTGGGCAACTACGAATATCTAGGTGTCTGGTTAGACTGTAAACTCTCCTTCCAGTCTCACATCAAACATCTCCAATCTACAATTAAATCTAGAATTGGCTTCCTACTTCGCAACAAAGCATCCTTCACTCATGCTGCCAAACATACCCTCGTAAAACTGACCATCCTACCAATCCTCGACTTCGGTGATGTCATTTACAAAATGCCTCCAATACTCTACTCAACAAATTGGATGCAGTCTATCACAGTGCCATCTGTTTTGTTACCAAAGCCCCATATACCACCCACCACTGCGAACTGTACGCTCTTGTTGGCTGGCCCTCGCTTTACATTCGTCGCCATACCCACTGGCTCCAGGTCATCTACAAGTCCCTGCTAGGTAAAGTCCCGCCTTATCTCAGCTCGCCGGTCACCATAGCAGCACCAACCCGTAGCACGCGCTGCAGCAGGTATATCTCACTGGTCACTACCAAAGCCAATTCCTCCTTTGGCCGACTCTCCTTCCAGTTCTCTGCTGCCAATGACTGGAACGAACTACAAAAATCTCTGAAACTGGAGACACTTATCTCCCTCACCAGCTTTAAGCACCAGCTGTCAGAGCAGTTCACAGATCACTGCACCTGTACATAGCCCATCTGTAAACAGCCCAACCAACTACCTCATCCCCTACCGTATTTATTTATTTATCTTGCTCCTTTGCACCCCAGTATCTCTACTTGCACATTCAACTTCTGCACATCTATCATTCCAGTGATTAAATGCTATATTGTAATTACTTTGCCACCATGGCCTATTTATTGCCTTACCTTCCTTATCCTACCTCATTTTCACTCTTTGTATATAGATTCGTTTTTTTCTACTGTATTATTGACTGTATGTTTGTTTTACTCCATGTGTAACTCTGTGTTGTTGTATGTGTCAAACTGCTTTTGCTTTATCTTGTCCAGGTCGCAGTTGTAAATGAGAACTTGTTCTCAACTTGCCTACCTGGTTAAATAAAGGTGAAATAAAAAACATTTAACTAGCTAAATCCTGTTAACACCTATTATTACTCAGTGGAGGCTCCTCAGAGGAGGACCATCCTCCACAGTGAATTAAATAAAAATAGTGAAACATTAAAAAAGTTAGACTTTTTAGATAAAACTATACTAAATATAATGACTTCACCAAATAATTGATTGAAACACACTGTTTTGCAATGAAGGTCTACAGTTGCCTCAACAGCACTCTGTAGGGTAGCACCATGGTATAGCCGGAGAACAGCTAGTTTCTGTCCTCCTCTTGGTACATAGACTTCAATACAAAACCTAGGAGGCTCATGGTTCTCACCCCCTTCCATAGACTTACACAGTAATGATGACAACTTCCAGAGGATGTTCTCCAACCTATCAGAGCTCTTGCAGCATGAACTGACATGTTGTCCACCCAATCAAAGGATCAGAGAATGAATCTAGTACTGAAAACATAAGCAACAGCTAGCCAGCACTGTATTCCACAGTAAGAACCTTATACCAACGATCAAGCATGGTGGTGGTAGTGTGCTGGTTTGGGGATGTTTTGCTGCCTCAGGACCTGAACAACTTGCCTTAATAGAAGGAACCATGAATTTTGCTCTGCATCAGAGAATTCGACAGGAGAAATGTCAGGCCATCCGTCCGTGAGCTGAAGAGCAGCAAGACAATGATCAAAAACAAGTCTCCATGAAAATGGTTAAAAAGCAACACATTTGAAGTTTTGGAAATGGCCTAGTCAGAGTCCAGACCTAATCTCAACTGAGAGGTTGTGGCAGGATTTGAAACGACTAGTTCATGCTTGAAAACCCACAAATGTGGTTGAGTTAAAGCAGTTCTGCATGGAAGACTGGGCCAAAATTCCTCCACAGCGACGAGAGAGACTGATCAACAACTACAGGAAGCGTTTAGTTGGAGTCATTGCAGCTAAAGGTGGAACAACCAGTTATTGAGTGTAAAGACAGCAATTACCTTTTCACACACAGGGGAATTGGGTGTTGCATACCTTTGTTTAATGAAACAATTATGTAATTGTTGTGTTATTTGTTCATTCAGGTTCCCTTTATCTAATAATACGTTTTTTTGGTGGAAGATCTGATAACATTCAGTATCAAAAATATACAAAAGTAGAGAAATTCAGAAAAGGGGGCCCAATACTTTTCCCACAGCGCTGTATATCTGATGGGATTTTGTAAAAACCAAGTTGACCCCGATGGTACATTTCTGGAAGAGGCAAGTGGCGGCGACAAAATTGAGTGGAGATTTTGAAGAGTGTTCGTTCAACAGGTCGGTAATCACAGCCTCCAACTGTAACATCTCAGAGGCCTAGCGCATCTGTCCACAAGCGATTACAACCTTGTGCCCGTTATTCGGATGCAGATGAGAAAAAACTAAACCTTAAAAAATGTTGAATTTAGTGGAGACTTTGTAACAGGCATATGTTGTCTAATTAGACTGCAATTACCACCAGTTACATGTTATGGCAGTTAAATAAAAATGTATTGAGTCATTACAATGAACTACAATTCTTGTGTAATTGCACTATAATAAAGAACCCCTTAAAATGAAGTGTTACCCAATCGGGTAACTAAGAAATTTAGCCGTAAAGAAACATGGAAAATGATTTGTTGTTTTGTGGAATAGTTATGACTGGTTCGAGCTATCTTGTTGTGTCGGAAGACAACGGCCCGCGAAGGATATCAATTGCTACTTAACGCTGATCCAAGGTCAGTTTTGAGATCCGCCGGGCGTCATTGGCACAGGGTTAGCTGGACGTTTCTGACTGGTCTTGGAACTGTGACGACGGGCAGCCTCTCCCATTCCAAACTTCTCTTTTTTCAAATGACTATCGTATTGGTTGATTAAATCAGACTTTATTTAATATAAAATTAGTAATCCATGGAATTTCACGAGTTAATTGACACAAGAAAATGTTAGGATAATAGCAACTCTACAGATGGCTAAATGACTTCCGGACACTAAGTGTCCGTGCAGCTCCTCCTCAGTACTCTGTACGACAGGGGTAGGCAACTCTGTTCCTGGAGTGCTACAGGTAGTGCAGGGTTTTGTTCCAACCAGGCACCACACCTGACCAACAGAGCTATTTGATCAGTTCGGCGATTGCCTAAAACTCGGTTAATAAAAAATAAAAAACATGAAATGGCTGCGGCACTCGGGGACTAAGGTTTTCCTACCAGATGTACGATGTAGATAAAATCTCAAAATGCTAAAAAAAATTTTTATTCCTTTCAGGAAAATATAAAACATGTTAATATTACGCCCCTCATTTCACATAGTCCTCACACACAAAAACAAATACCAGATTTAAAATATTTTATTTTACTTCCACATAATGCAGTAGTCCCAGCAGCATTTAGAAAACACACACACACACACACAATTGTAGTTCACAGTCAGAGATACACACACAATACGTCCAAAATGGTACCCTATTCCCTTTAAAGTAGTGCACTATATTGGGAATAGAGTGCCATTTGGAACAGATAAACAATAAATATCAATATATTAATAAATGTAAACGTCATCATGAAACATGATTTCTCCTCTGTACACATTTATACATTCCACTCCGCTGTCAACAAACAAATCAAGATAAAAAAAAACTAAATTTGTATCCCAAAACGGTGCCCTATTCCCTACAGAATGCACCATGGGGGCTCTGGTCAAAAGTAGTGCACTAAATGGGGAATAAAAGGGTGCCATTTCGGGACAAGGACACAGCCAGTAACAATATCGGTAGAAAAAAAAAGAAACCCGGTAACATTTCAACATAAAACCAAGAGGCAAACCAGTACCCTGATCATGTCGTTAGAATGAACTTAAAAAATGGTAGCCATCTCAAATGGTACTCTGTACACTACTAGTAGTGCACTATATAGGGAATAGGGTGCTGTTTGGGACGAATATCATTTCTCCCCTTCATATGAATAGAACACATAAAATACACCTGTACACAGAGTATACCAAATATTAAGAACACCTTCCTAATGTTGAGTACCTAGCCTACTAAATATTAAGAACACCTTCCTAATGTTGAGTACCTAGCCTACTAAATATTAAGAACACCTTCCTAATGTTGAGTACACCAAACTTTTGCCCTCAGAACAGCCTCAATTCGTCGGGGGTCATGGACTCTACAAGGTGTCAATTCCACAGGGATGCTGGCCCATGTTGACTGCAATGCTTCCCACAGTTGTGTCAAGTTGGCTGGATGTCCTTTGGGGTGGTGGACCATTCTTGATACACACGGGGAAACTGAAAAACCCAGCAGCGTAGCAGTTCTTGACACAAACCGGTGCGTCTGAAACTTACTACCATACCCCCGTTCAAAAGCACTTCAATATTTTGTCTTGCCCGTTCACCCTCTGAATGGCACTCATACACAAGTCATGTCTCAAGGCTTAAAAATCCTTCCGGAACCCGTCTCCTCCCCTTCATCTACACGGATTGAAGTTGATTTAACAAGTGACATGAACAAGGGATCATAGGTTTCACCTGGATTCACCTGGTCAGTCTATGTCATGGAAAGAGCAGTTGTTCTTAATGTTTTGTCCACTCAGTGTAAGTACAGGTAGTAGACCTGGCTTGATTGAGCTTCTCTACCTTAAAAAAACAAAACAAAAAATAGAAAAGTCCCAAAAGTACAAACTCTGGCCATCTGGCATTCGAGGCAGACTGAAGCAAACGCTCAAATCATTTCAAATGATTTTTCAAAAAGTATTTGAACCCCAGGTAGGTACGTAAAAAAGTTTAACCACAAACACACACAGGTAGAGATGGAAAGCTGAGTAGTCTATATAAATAAATAATGTTCAGATTAATCTTCCCTCACAGTTAACAACTGAAGTGATTCCTTCACTGAGACAAATTCTGACTGTGTGTGGTAGGGTAGTGTGTCTATGTGCGTGTATGTGGTAGGGTGGGTGTGTGTGTGTGGTAGGGGGTGTGTGTGTGTGTGTGTGTGTGGTAGGGGGTGTGTGTGTGTGGTAGGGTAGTGTGTGTGGTAGGGTAGTGTGTGTAACAAGTTAGAATACATCAGTAGTATAATCAGTAATATCGTATCAATACCCCAATAATCCTTCAACATTATACTGTAACCCTCAACTTCTAACATTCACGTATAAAACTTCAACGTAACCTCAGTGGCATGACCCTAACGCATACACAACGTTGAAGGAACATTATTTTTGAAAAAAAGCTTAGCACGATCCCATAATGTTGTGGGAACGTTTGGTTAACCAAACATTTCACTGCAAACATTTCAGTAACCCTATGATATTAACCTATATACTATATTCAGGGCTGTCAAAGTTACCGTGACATGTTTATGGCTGTACAAGTTTTTTTTGTTAAATCGCACGGAACCTTTTAAGTGCACGTGTTTCCGCAGGGAACCTTTTAAAACGCAACACACAACACGGCTACAGGCAATACTTGTGCCACTACATCACGTTAGACCGCGTGCCAAAATCATGTCGGAGGGACGCGTTTTCCCTTCTTTTGCGGATTCGTGTGCGTGTCGCCGGCCGTTTTAAACACATTTTTGGGGGTTTGATTAACAAACAACATTGTTTAGCTTGCTAGAGAGAGACAGAGAGACAGAGAGAGACAGAGAGACAGAGAGACAGAGAGACAGAGAGACAGAGAGACAGAGAGAGAGAGAGAGAGAGAGAGAGAGTGAGTGTGTGTGTTAGGTTATCTGAACAGTACAGATGGTTACAGTGTTTTCAGAACATTGTTCTTTGTATCCATAGAGACAGTTAGTGTTTCCTATAGTCACACTCATTCAGAATGTCTGAAGCTTTAACAGTACTGTGTGTGTGTGTGTGTGTGTGTGTCAAACATTGTGATGAATTGCGATTAACTAAGGCCATGAATTCAATTAATTATTTTAAATCATTTGACAGCCCTAATTATATTATGACCATAACGTAACCACAACGTTGAAGGAATGTTAACGCTACCACCGAATGTTGTGTGAAGGTTGTAGGAACGTTAGACATCATAATCTGGAACAGCAGAGTAGCTGATTCCACCAACGGTGGGGGGACTGGAATGTAGAGGGAACAGCCAACAGAACACCGACCCTGAGAGACAGAGGACGGGGGAGAGAGAGAGAGGACGGGGGAGAGAGGGGAGAGAGACCGAAGATGGGGGAGAGAGACAGAGGACGATGAAGAGAGAGAGGAAAGAGAGACAGAGGACGGGGAGAGAGAACGGAGAGAGACAGAGGACGGGGGAGAGAGAGGGGAGAGAGAGACAGAGGACGGGGGAGAGAGAAGGGAGAGAGAGACAGAGGACGGGGAGAGAGAGGGAGAGAGAGACAGAGGACGGGGGAGAGAGAGGGGAAAGAGAGACAGAGGACGGGGGAGAGAGAAGGGAGAGAGAGACAGAGGACGGGGGAGAGAGAGGGGAGAGAGAGACAGAGGACGGGGGAG
The DNA here is from genome assembly GCA_030435695.1 of Brachymystax lenok tsinlingensis. Lineage (NCBI taxonomy): Eukaryota > Metazoa > Chordata > Actinopteri > Salmoniformes > Salmonidae > Brachymystax > Brachymystax lenok. Next base: position 25,411,673 of record CM059798.1, read on the forward strand.
AGAGAGGGGAGAGAGACAGAGTTATGTTAGAAATATGTTACTATATGTTAAGAATTATTTTAAGACTGTGAGCAGAACCATGTAGAGATGGTTGAACGACACACACCTCTCCCAAAGACCTCTCTGAGCAGGGCTAGTTTGGGCTTGCGTGTGTGTGTGATGTGTGTCGGGGGCTGAGAGGTGCTGCTGGTGGTGGTCGATGTTCGGTCCTTCATCAGTCTGTTCCTCATATGTTCTATAGGAGTTTCATCCGTTATAATGGACACCAACTGAGAGAGAGGTGGATGGAGAGAGAGGGATAGAGAATTAAATGATCAGGTTAAAACATAAACATGTCCCCAACGTTTCAGGTCTGCCTCGTAACAGAGGTCCGTTTCAGGTCTGCCTCGTAACAGAGGTCCGTTTCAGGTCTGCCTCGTAACAGAGGTCCGTTTCAGGTCTGCCTCGTAACAGAGGTCCGTTTCAGGTCTGCCTCGTAATAACAAAACAACACATTTGACTTGACCATACCTGGTCGTAGAAGATGACCGTGACGAACACTCCGAACAACACCGACTCAACCAGGAGAATGATGTAGTGAGCTCTGGAGAGGGGCAACAACGAAAAGACAGAATATACATCATCAAATTATACTTCTACATCTCTTCCATATCCTTCCTCTCTCGTCCTTCACTCACACAATCAGGTGTTTGCTGGGAGACTCCTCTCCTTCTTGCTCTCCTTCCCCGTCTCTCTCGCTCCGTATTCTCCACACCCAGGCTGATACCACCAGAGCCATGGAGTAAAGACTGGCCATACCTAGAGAGATGAGGGTTGAGAGGGATGAGAGGGTTGAGAGAGGGTTGAGAGTGGGATGAGGGAGAGATGAGGGTTGAGAGAGAGATGAGAGGGATGAGAGAGAGGGATGAGAGAGATGAGAGGGTTGAGAGAGGGATGAGGGAGAGGGGTGAGAGAGAGATGAGGGGTGAGAGAGAGATGAGGGTTGAGAGAGGGATATGAGAGAGAGAGGGATGAGAGAGAGATGAGAGGGTTGAGAGAGGGACAAGGGAGAGAGGGATGAGAGGGTTGAGAGAGAGATGAGAGGGTTGAGAGAGAGATGAGAGAGAGAGAGATATGAGAGAGAGAGAGAGATGAGAGAGACATTGTTGTTTTAAATAATAAATAATCAGAGGAGGCTGTTGAGGGGAGGACGGCTCATAATAAGGCTTGTAAGGTCTGACTGCTCAGAGATGCTTGGGAAAATGGTCACAACGGGGGAACAGCGTGTTTCAGGGGAAGGATCAGATCTCCATCACCTTGGTTAATCAAATCACACAATTTTTGCCAATTTTACTCAATCTTGCTGTACCTGTAACTAACTGTACCTGTACCTGTATCTGTAACTAACTGTACCTGTACCTGTATCTAACTGTACCTGTACCTGTATCTAACTGTACCTGTACCTGTAACTAACTGTACCTGTACCTGTAACTAACTGTACCTGTACCTGTAACTAACTGTACCTCTACCTGTAACTAACTGTACCTCTACCTGTACCTGTAACTAACTGTATCTGTAACTAACTGTACCTGTATCTGTAACTAACTGTACCTTTACCTGTAACTAACTGTACCTGTACCTAACTGTACCTGTATCTGTAACTAACTGTACCTTTACCTGTAACTAACTGTACCTGTAACTAACTGTACCTGTACCTGTAACTAACTGTACCTGTACCTGTAACTAACTGTAACTGTACCTGTAACTAACTGTACCTGTACCTGTAACTAACTGTAACTGTACCTGTAACTAACTGTACCTGTATCTGTAACTAACTGTACCTGTAACTAACTGTACCTGTACCTGTAACTAACTGTACCTGTACCTGTAACTAACTGTACCTGTACCTGTAACTAACTGTACCTGTAACTAACTGTATCTGTAACTAACTGTACCTGTACCTGTAACTAACTGTACCTGTAACTAACTGTACCTGTAACTAACTGTACCTGTAACTAACTGTAACTGTACCTGTACCTGTACCTAACTGTACCTGTACCTAACTGTACCTGTACCTAACTGTACCTGTACCTAACTGTACCTGTAACTGTACCTGTACCTAACTGTACCTGTAACTGTACCTGTACCTAACTGTACCTGTATCTGTAACTAACTGTACCTGTAACTAACTGTATCCTGTAACTAACTGTACCTGTAACTAACTGTACCTGTAACTAACTGTACCTGTAACTAACTGTACCTGTAACTAACTGTAACTGTACCTGTACCTGTAACTAACTGTACCTGTAACTAACTGTACCTGTAACTAACTGTACCTGTACCTAACTGTACCTGTACCTAACTGTACCTGTAACTGTACCTGTACCTAACTGTACCTGTACCTAACTGTACCTGTACCTGTACCTGTAACTAACTGTACCTGTAACTAACTGTACCTGTAACTAACTGTACCTGTAACTAACTGTACCTGTATCTGTAACTAACTGTACCTGTACCTGTACCTGTAACTAACTGTACCTGTACCTGTAACTAACTGTACCTGTATCTGTAACTAACTGTACCTCTACCTGTACCTGTACCTAACTGTACCTGTAACTAACTGTACCTGTACCTGTAACTAACTGTACCTGTAACTAACTGTACCTGTACCTAACTGTACCTGTACCTAACTGTACCTGTAACTAACTGTACCTGTAACTAACTGTACCTGTACCTGTAACTAACTGTACCTGTAACTAACTGTACCTCTACCTGTACCTAACTGTACCTGTAACTAACTGTACCTGTACCTGTAACTAACTGTACCTGTACCTGTACCTAACTGTACCTGTACCTAACTGTACCTGTAACTAACTGTACCTGTACCTGTATCTGTAACTAACTGTACCTGTAACTGTACCTGTAACTAACTGTACCTGTACCTGTAACTAACTGTACCTGTATCTGTAACTAACTGTACCTCTACCTGTACCTAACTGTACCTGTAACTAACTGTACCTAACTGTACCTGTAACTAACTGTACCTGTACCTGTAACTAACTGTACCTGTAACTAACTGTACCTGTACCTGTAACTAACTGTACCTGTAACTAACTGTACCTGTAACTAACACTACCTGTATCTGTAACTAACTGTACCTGTATCTGTAACTAACTGTACCTGTAACTAACTGTACCTGTAACTAACTGTACCTGTAACTAACTGTACCTGTAACTAACTGTACCTGTAACTAACACTACCTGTATCTGTAACTAACTGTACCTGTAACTAACTGTACCTGTAACTAACACTACCTGTATCTGTAACTAACTGTACCTGTATCTGTAACTAACTGTACCTGTAACTAACTGTACCTGTAACTAACTGTACCTGTACCTGTAACTATCTGTACCTGTACCTGTAACTAACTGTACCTGTAACTAACTGTACCTGTAACTAACACTACCTGTATCTGTAACTAACTGTACCTGTATCTGTAACTAACTGTACCTGTAACTAACTGTACCTGTAACTAACTGTACCTGTACCTGTAACTAACTGTACCTGTAACTAACTGTACCTGTAACTAACACTACCTGTATCTGTAACTAACTGTACCTGTAACTAACTGTACCTAACTGTACCTGTAACTAACTGTACCTGTAACTAACTGTACCTGTAACTAACACTACCTGTATCTGTAACTAACTGTACCTGTATCTGTAACTAACTGTACCTGTATCTGTAACTAACTGTACCTGTAACTAACTGTACCTGTAACTAACTGTACCTGTAACTAACTGTACCTGTAACTAACACTACCTGTATCTGTAACTAACTGTACCTGTAACTAACTGTACCTAACTGTACCTGTAACTAACTGTACCTGTAACTAACTGTACCTAACTGTACCTGTAACTAACTGTACCTGTAACTAACTGTACCTGTAACTAACACTACCTGTATCTGTAACTAACTGTACCTGTAACTAACTGTACCTAACTGTACCTGTACCTAACTGTACCTGTAACTAACTGTACCTAACTGTACCTGTAACTAACTGTACCTGTAACTAACTGTACCTAACTGTACCTGTAACTAACTGTACCTGTAACTAACTGTACCTGTAACTAACTGTACCTAACTGTACCTGTAACTAACTGTACCTGTAACTAACTGTACCTAACTGTACCTGTAACTAACTGTACCTAACTGTACCTGTAACTAACTGTACCTGTAACTAACTGTACCTAACTGTACCTGTAACTAACTGTACCTGTAACTAACTGTACCTGTAACTAACTGTACCTAACTGTACCTGTAACTAACTGTACCTGTAACTAACTGTACCTAACTGTACCTTTACCTAAATGTACCTGTACATAACGGTACCTGTACTTGTACCTAACTAACAATCCTTTGCACAAACTGTCAACATTATTCTGCATATTAATTGTTAATCATGGAAATTAAGATATGCAATATTTTTTTTGAATAAATACACACACACACACACACACACACACACACACACACACACACACACACACGTTCAAACGTTTGGGGTCACTTAGAAATTTCCTTGTTTTTAAAAGAATAACAATTTTTTGTCCATTAAAATAACATCAAATTGATCAGAAATACAGTGTAGACATTGCTAATGTTGTGAATGACTATTGTAGCTGGAAACGGCAGATTCTTTATGGAATATCTACATAGGCGTACAGAGGCCCATTATCAGCAACCATCACTCCTGTGTTCCAATGGCACGTTGTGTTAGCTAATCCAAGTTTATCATTTTAAAAGGCTAATTGATCATTAGAAAACCCTTTTGCAATTATGTTAGCACAGCTGAAAACTGTTGTCCTGATTAAAGAAGCAATAAAACTGGCCTTCTATAGACTAGTTGAGTATCTGGAGCATCAGCATTTATGGGTTCGATTACAGGCTCAAAATGTCCAGAAACAAATACCTTTTTTCTGAAACTCGTCAGTCTATTCTTGTTCTGAGAAATGAAGACTATTCCAAGAAACTGAAGATCTGGTACAACCCTGTGTACTACTCCCTTCACAGAACAGCGCAATCTGGCTCTAACCAGAATAGAAAGAGGAGTGGGAGGCCCCGGTGCACAACTGAGCAAGAGGACAAGTACAGTAGAGTGTCTAGTTTAAGAAACACGCCTCACAACTGGCAGCTTCATTAAATAGTACCCGCAAATCCCCAGTCTCAACGTCAACAGTGAAGAGGCGACTCCGGGATGCTGGCCTTCTAGGCAGAGTTGCAAAGAAAAAGCCACATCTCAGACTGGCCAATAAAAAGAAAAGATTAAGATGGGCAAAAGAACACAGACACTGGACAGAGGAACTCTGCCTAGAAGGCCAGCAAAAAAATCTGGGAAACCAGGCCTGCTATTCATAGCTGGCTTTGAAAAGGTTTTTGATAAAGTACGACTGGACTTTACATATAAATGCCTGGAACATTTCAATTTTGGAGAATCTCTTATAAAATGAGTTAAAATCATGTTTTATTTATTTTTTATTTATTTCACCTTTATTTAACCAGGTAGGCCAGTTGAGAACAAGTTCTCATTTACAACTGCGACCTGGCCAAGATAAAGCAAAGCAGTTTGACACATACAACAACACATAGTTACACATTGGAGTAAACACACATACAGTCAATAATACAGTAGAAAAACAAATCTATATACAAAGAGTGAAAATGAGGTAGGATAAGGAAGGTAAGGCAATAAATAGGCCATGGTGGCAAAGTAATGACAATATAGCATTTAAAAACACTGGAATGGTAGATGTGCAGTAGATGAATGTGCAATGTAGAAAAACTGGGGTGCAAAGAAACAAGATAAATAAATACGGTAGGGGATGAGGTAGTTGGTTGGGCTATTTACAGATGGGCGATATACAGGTGCAGGGGTCTGTGAACTGCTCTGACAGCTGGTGCTTAAAGCTGGTGAGGGAGATAAGTGTCTCCAGTTTCAGAGATTTTTGTAGTTCGTTCCAGTCATTGGCAGCAGAGAACTGGAAGGAGAGTTGGCCAAAGGAGGAATTGGCTTTGGGGGTGACCAGTGAGATATACCTGCTGGAGCGCGTGCTACGGGTGGGTGCTGCTATGGTGACCAGTGAGCTGAGATAAGGCAGGACTTTACCTAGCAGGGACTTGTAGATGACCTGGAGCCAGTGGGTATGGTGACGAGTGTAAAGCGAGGGCCAGCCAATGAGAGCGTACAGGTCGCAGTGGTGGGTGGTATATGGGGCTTTGGTAACAAAACGGATGGCACTGTGATAGACTGCATCCAATTTGCTGAGTATTGGAGGCTATTTTGTAAATGACATCACCGAAGTCGAGGATCGGTAGGATGGTCAGTTTTACGAGGGTATGTTTGGCAGCATGAGTGAAGGATGCTTTGTTGTGAAATAGGAAGCCGATTCTAGATTTAATTTTGGATTGGAGATGCTTAATGTGAGTCTGGAAGGAGAGTTTACAGTCTAACCAGACACCTAGGTATTTGTAGTTGTCCACGTATTCTAAGTCAGAACCGTCCAGAGTAGTGATGCTGGACGGGCGGACAGGTGCGGGCAGCGATCGGTTGAAGAGCATGCATTTAGTTTTACTTGCGTTTAAGAGCAGTTGTAGGCCACGGAAGGAGAGTTGTATGGCATTGAAGCTCGTCTGGAGGGTAGTTAACACAGTATCCAAAGAGGGGCCAGAAGTATACAGAATGGTGTTGTCTGCGTAGAGGTGGATCAGAGACTCACCTGCAGCAAGAGCGACATCATTGATGTATACAGAGAAGAGAGTCGGCCCAAGAATTGAACCCTGTGGCACCCCCATAGAGACTGCCAGAGGCCCGGACAACAGGCCCTCTGATTTGACACACTGAACTCTACCGGAGAAGTAGTTGGTGAACCATGCGAGGCAATCATTTGAGAAACCAAGGCTGTCGAGTCTGCCGATAAGGATCTGGTGATTGACAGAGTCGAAAGCCTTGGCCAGATCAATGAATACGGCTGCACAGTAATGTCTCTTATCGATGGCGGTTATGAGGTCATTTAGGACCTTGAGCGTGGCTGAGGTGCACCCATGACCAGCTCTGAAACCAGATTGCATAGTGGAGAAGGTACGGTGGGATTCGAAATGGTCGGTAATTTGTTTGTTAACTTGGCTTTCAAAGACCTTAGAAAGCAGGGTAGGATAGATATAAGTCTGTAGCAGTTTGGGTCAAGAGTGTCTCCCCCTTTGAAGAGGGGGATGACCGCAGCTGCTTTACAATCTTTGGGAATCTCAGACGACACGAAAGAGAGGTTGAACAGGCTAGTAATAGGGGTTGCAACCATTTCGGCAGATCATTTTAGAAAGAAATCAGCCCGGCTGATTTGTAGGGGTCCAGATTTTGCAGCTCTTTCAGAACATCAGCTAACTGGATTTGGGAGAAGGAGAAATGGGGGAGGCTTTGGCGAGTTACTGAGGGGGGTGCAGGGCTGTTGACCAGGGTAGGGATAGCCAGGTGGAAAGCAAGGCCAGCCGTAGAAAACTGCTTATTGAAATTCTCAATTAATGTGGGTTTATCGGTGGTGACATCGTTTCCTATCCTCAGTGCAGTGGGCAGCTGGGAGGAGGTGCTCTTATTCTCCATGGACTTTACAGTGTCCCAGAACCTTTTTGAGTTTGTGCTACAGGAAGCAAATTTCTGCTTGAAAAAGCTAGCCTTGGCTTTCCTAACTGCCAGTGTATATTGGTTCCTGACTTCCCTGAAAAGTTGCATATCACGGGGGCTATTCGATGCTAATGCAGAACGCCACAGGATGTTTTTGTGCTGGTCAAGGGCAGTCAGGTATGGAGAGAACCAAGGGCTATATCTGTTCCTGGTTCTAAATTTCTTGAATGGGGCATGCTTATTTAAGATGGTGAGGAAGGCACTTTTAAAAGAATAACCAGGCATCCTCTACTGACGGGATGAGGTCAATATCCTTCCAGGATACCCGGGCCAGGTCAATTAGAAAGGCCTGCTCGCTGAAGCAGAAATCATGTATAGTAACCCTAGGTGTAAAATAGTAAATAATGGCTATTTTCTCAGAAAGTTTTAAACTGTCAAGAGGAGTAAGACAAGGTTGCCCCCTATCGGCATTTCTATTTATTATGACCATTGAAATGTTAGCGGTTAAAATCAGATCCAACAATAATATAAAGGGATTAGAAATCCAGGGTTTAAAAACAAAGATTCATGTTCTTTTAAATCCACAATTAGAATCCATCCACAGCCTCATAGAGGATCTAGATATTTTTTCTAACAAAATTATGATGTGTACTATATTACATATTGGATCACTAAATAATTCAACTTTTACATTACCGTGTAGTTTATCAATAAAATGGTCTGATGGTGATGTGGATATACTCGGCATACATATCCTGAAATGAATGAATGATCTCACTCAATACATTTAAATAGAAAGTTAGCAAAAATAGATCTTGCTACCACGGAAAGGAAAATACCTGTATATTTGTGGAAAAATCACCCTAAAAAAACTTTAGTCACCTCCCAGTTCACCTATTTGCTTATGGTCTTGCCTACACCTAGTGAACTGTTTTTTAAATTATATGAGCAAAAAATATTACATTTTACTTGGAATGGCAAGCCAGACAAAATTAAACAATGAATATGAATGTGTAGGGCAGACATTATTAAATATTAAAGCATTAGACCTCTCACTAAAGGCGTCAGTCATACAAAAGTTATACTTAAATCCGAACTGGTTCTCTAGTAAATTAGTCTGCTCTACCCAAAATTAAAACCAACTACTTGCTGCATTACCGCAAAAATGGAAGAGGAATGTGGAAGGGAGAAAAAGGGGGAAGGGAATTTGTCTGTCGGCATTAAAGACCATAATTGGTTAAAGAAAATTGTGATAAACTGGTGTACTTTTTTTTTATTTAATTTAAGGACGGAGGTGCCATATAGATTGCAAAATAGTTGGGAAGAGATTTCCGAAGAACCGATTCCATGGCACGTGGTTCATGAACTGATTCGCAAAATGATTCTTCCATTTAAATTATTACACAAAATTCTTGGAACCAATAGAATGTTATATACACTGCTCAAAAAAATAAAGGGAACACTAAAATAACACATCATAGATCTGAATGAATGAAATAATCTTATTAAATACTTTTTTCTTTACATAGTTGAATGTGCTGACAACAAAATCACACAAAAATTATCAATGGAAATCAAATTTATCAACCCATGGAGGTCTGGATTTGGAGTCACACTCAAAATTAAAGTGGAAAACCACACTACAGCCTGATCCAACTTTGATGTAATGTCCTTAAAACAAGTCAAAATGAGGCTCAGTAGTGTGTGTGGCCTCCACGTGCCTGGAATGACCTCCCTACAACGCCTGGGCATGCTCCTGATGAGGTGGCGGATGGTCTCCTGAGGATCTCCTCCCAGACCTGGACTAAAGCATCCGCCAACTCCTGGACAGTCTGTGGTGCAACGTGGCGTTGGTGGATGGAGCGAGACATGATGTCCCAGATGTGCTCAATTGGATTCAGGTCTGGGGAACGGGCGGGCCAGTCCTTAGCATCAATGCCTTCCTCTTGCAGGAACTGCTGACACACTCCAGCCACATGAGGTCTAGCATTGTCTTGCATTAGGAGGAACCCAGGGCCAACCGCACCAGCATATGGTCTCACAAGGGGTCTGAGGATCTCATCTCGGTACCTAATGGCAGTCAGGCTACCTCTGGCGAGCACATGGAGGGCTGTGCGGCCCCCAAAGAAATGCCACCCCACACCATGACTGACCCACCGCCAAACCGGTCATGCTGGAGGATGTTGCAGGCAGCAGAACGTTCTCCACGGCGTCTCCAGACTCTGTCACGCCTGTCACGTGCTCAGTGTGAACCTGCTTTCATCTGTGAAGAGCACAGGGCGCCAGTGGCAAATTTGCCAATCTTGGTGTTCTCTGGCAAATGCCAAACGTCCTGCACGGTGTTGGGCTGTAAGCACAACCCCACCTGTGGACGTTGGGCCCTCATACCACCCTCATGGAGTCTGTTTCTGACCGTTTGAGCAGACACATGCACATTTGTGGCCTGCTGGAGGTCATTTTGCAGGGCTCTGGCAGTGCTCCTCCTTGCACAAAGGCGGAGGTAGTGGTCCTGCTGCTGGGTTGTTGCCCTCCTACGGCCTCCTCCACGTCTCCTGATGTACTGGCCTGTCTCCTGGTAGCGCCTCCATGCTCTGGACACTACGCTGACAGACACAGCAAACCTTCTTGCCACAGCTCGCATTGATGTGCCATCCTGGATGAGCTGCACTACCTGAGCCACTTGTGTGGGTTGTAGACTCCGTCTCATGCTACCACTAGAGTGAAAGCACCGCCAGCATTCAAAAGTGACCAAAACATCAGCCAGGAAGCATAGGAACTGAGAAGTGGTCTGTGGTCACCACCTTCAGAACCACTCCTTTATTGGGGGTGTCTTGCTAATTGCCTATAATTTCCACCTGTTGTCTATTCCATTTGCACAACAGCATGTGACATTTATTGTCAATCAGTGTTGCTTCCTAAGTGGACAGTTTGATTTCACAGAAGTGTGATTGACTTGGAGTTACATTGTGTTGTTTAAGTGTTCCCTTTATTTTTTTGAGCAGTGTATATATGGGGGGGTACAACCTTCACAGCTCTGCAGATTTTGCTTGCGAAGAGACAGAATCATTAGATCATTTGTTTTGGTACTGTCCATATGTAGCTTGTTATAGGTCACAGGTCCAGGAATGGCTGGAGAAGTGCAACATTTACCTGGAGCTAAACCCTGCAGATAACTGGGGGATCTGAAAAGGCAATCCATCAATAATATAATAATACTTTTAGCAAAGATGTTTATTTTTTTTTATTTACAATCTGTAGAAACTATGAGAATAGAAAAGATCTGAACTTTTGTGAAGCATCACAGCACAGTTGAAAATATATATGGCAAATAGAAACCCAATATGGACGGTGTTAAGAGATAGATGGGAGGGGTTGAATAGGGCTGAGGGGTGGGACTAATAACAAGATAACCAATGGGAGGGGTTGAATGGAGCTGAAGGGTGGGACTAATAACCAAAGATAACCAATGTAAAACATACTGTGTCCGTAAAACATATATAGGTTCAGAACTTTTGTGAAAAAAATAGATGGGAGAGGTTAGAGGAAGGAGTCAAAACAAACAAAATATAACTATTGTAAAATATGTGTCCATAAAAAGGAATATAGTTGTATAAACTGGAAGTAGAAGCCTAAGCATTGTTGTGCCCTAGTTTACTACAATTCGGGGAAAGGAGGTAGGATTAGAAAGTAAAAAAGAAAAATATATTAAAAAAATAAATGTGTATATGTATTTATATGTTGGAAAAGCATTCCAGGTGAAGCTGGTTGAGAGAATGCCGAGAGTGTGCAAAGCTGTCATCAAGGCAAAGGGTGGCCACTTTGAAGAATCTGAAGTATATTTAGACTTGTTTAACACTTGTTTTGGTTACTACATGATTCCATACGTGTTATTTCATAGTGTTGATGTCTTCACTATTATTCCACAATGTAGAAAATAGTAAAAAATAAAGAAAAACCCTGGAATGAGTAGGTGTATCCAAACTTCTGACTGGTACTGTGTATATTTCCCCAAAAAAATATACGGGGGATTGGAAATGACACAGACAATTACATTGACGGAAGCTACAATCGATCTGCAATATTAAATCTGATCCACCCCTAAAAATTTAAATAACGTCTGGAACGGAGCTAATGAAATGGCATCATGTGTTAGATGTATTAGATACAATTCCACTGATTCCACTCCAGCCATTACCACAAGCACGTCCTCCCAAATGAAGGTGCCACCGACCTCTTGTGTAAGGAATAAAGAGGAGAGGACTCACCCGTATAGAAGAGAAACTGGATGAAGTACTTCTGGTTCAACTCTCCAACACAGTTATTGATCCTGCAACACAACCACACACTATATTATAGCGACAGAGGGGAGAGAGAGACAGAGAGACAGAGAGAGAGAGAGAGACGAGAGACAGAGGACAATGACAGACTGAGTGATAGAGTGATAGAAGGAGGAGTGTAGGGATACTAACCAGGGACAGTGAGAGGTTGAAGGAGGAGTGTAGGGATACTAACCAGGGACAGTGAGAGGTTGAAGGATGGAGTGTAGGGATACTAACCAGGGACAGTGAGAGGTTGAAGGATGGAGTGTAGGGATACTAACCAGGGACAGTGAGAGGTTGAAGGATGGAGTGTAGGGATACTAACCAGGGACAGTGAGAGGTTGAAGGATGGAGTGTAGGGATACTAACCAGGGACAGTGAGAGGTTGAAGGATGGAGTGTAGGGATACTAACCAGGGACAGTGAGAGGTTGAAGGATGGAGTGTAGGGATACTAACCAGGGACAGTGAGAGGTTGAAGGAGGAGTGTAGGGATACTAACCAGGGACAGTGAGAGGTTGAAGGATGGAGTGTAGGGATACTAACCAGGGACAGTGAGAGGTTGAAGGATGGAGTGTAGGGATACTAACCAGGGACAGTGAGAGGTTGAAGGATGGAGTGTAGGGATACTAACCAGGGACAGTGAGAGGTTGAAGGATGGAGTGTAGGGATACTAACCAGGGACAGTGAGAGGTTGAAGGATGAGTGTAGGGATACTAACCAGGGACAGTGAGAGGTTGAAGGATGGAGTGTAGGGATACTAACCAGGGACAGTGAGAGGTTGAGGGAGGAGTGTAGGGATACTAACCAGGGACAGTGATGGTCCATGCGTCGTATGCATCGTTGACATACTCTGCAGTGGTGAGCTCTGGGGGGGCGGTAGGTCTCACAACGACTACACACAGTCCAGCCCTCACAACCCTGAAACACACAATATCAAAGCAACAATATATTATACTACATATTACACTACCGTGTGTGTGTGTGTGTGTCTGTATCAGACTCTGTACAGCAACAATATATTATATTGTTGGGACATTGGGATATTGGGACACCCCCCCCCACACCGTAACCTCACTTGTGCCACATTTTGTTTGTGAAGCGGAGGGTCCCCAGGTCAAGCCCGTGTGAGGACGGTGTCCCCAGGTCAAGCCCGTGTGAGGACGGTGTCCCCAGGTCAAGCCCGTGTGAGGACGGTGTCCCCAGATAGGGAAGGAAGCCATCACACTAGTGCTGTGAGTATGTGTGGTACTCACCCTCTCATTCATGTGTGAATTCTGGGACCTCAGGTCAGAGAAGTCTATAGCCGTCTCTGGTAGGGGAACCATACCTGGAAGACACACAGGTAAGTCAGGTACACCTGAGTCACAACATAAACATATTATAAACCCACACCAGACCAATGGTGGAAAAATTACCTGTCATACTTTAGTAAAAGTATTTGGTATAAAATATACTTAAGTATCAAGTATGTTTTTTTAAATTTACAGAACGCTAAAGTGCACACTCCAACATTCACACATCATTTACAAACGAAGCGTGTGTGTTTAGTGAGTCCTCCAGATCAGAGGCAGTAGGGATGACCAGGGATGTTCTCTGTTTAGTGAGTCCGACAAATCAGAGGCAGTAGGGATGACCAGGGATGTTCTCTGTTTAGTGAGTCCGACAAATCAGAGGCAGTAGGGATGACCAGGGATGTTCTCTGTTTAGTGAGTCCTCCAGATCAGAGGCAGTAGGGATGACCAGGGATGTTCTCTGTTTAGTGAGTCCGACAAATCAGAGGCAGTAGGGATGACCAGGGATGTTCTCTGTTTAGTGAGTCCTCCAGATCAGAGGCAGTAGGGATGACCAGGGATGACCAGGGATGTTCTCTGTTTAGTGAGTCCACCAGATCAGAGGCAGTAGGGATGACCAGGGATGTTCTCTGTTTAGTGAGTCCTCCAGTTCAGAGGCAGTAGGGATGACCAGGGATGTTCTCTGTTTAGTGAGTCCTCCAGGTCAGAGGCAGTAGGGATGACCAGGGATGTTCTCTGTTTAGTGAGTCCTCCAGGTCAGAGGCAGTAGGGATGACCAGGGATGTTCTCTGTTTAGTGAGTCCTCCAGATCAGAGGCAGTAGGGATGACCAGGGATGTTCTCTGTTTAGTGAGTCCTCCAGATCAGAGGCAGTAGGGATGACCAGGGATGTTCTCTGTTTAGTGAGTCCTCCAGATCAGAGGCAGTAGGGATGACCAGGGATGTTCTCTGTTTAGTGAGTCCGACAAATCAGAGGCAGTAGGGACGACCAGGGATGTTCTCTGTTTAGTGAGTCCTCCAGATCAGAGGCAGTAGGGACGACCAGGGATGTTCTCTGTTTAGTGAGTCCTCCAGGTCAGAGGCAGTAGGGATGACCAGGGATGTTCTCTGTTTAGTGAGTCCTCCAGATCAGAGGCAGTAGGGATGACCAGGGATGTTCTCTGTTTAGTGAGTCCTCCAGATCACAGGCAGTAGGGATGACCAGGGATGTTCTCTGTTTAGTGAGTCCTCCAGATCAGAGGCAGTAGGGATGACCAGGGATGTTCTCTGTTTAGTGAGTCCTCCAGATCAGAGGCAGTAGGGAGGACCAGGGATGTTCTCTGTTTAGTGAGTCCTCCAGATCAGAGGCAGTAGGGATGACCACGGATGTTCTCTGTTTAGTGAGTCCTCCAGATCAGAGGCAGTAGGGGATGACCAGGGACGTTCTCTTGATAAGTGTGTGAATTTGACCAGTTTCCTGTCCTGCTAAGCGTTCAAAACGTAACGAGTACCTTTCGGGTGGTCTGAGAAAATGTATGGAGTAAAAACTACAATACTTTCTTTTAGGAAAGTGGTGAAGTAAAAGTAGTCAGAAATATACAATGGCACTGCACCAGATACACACAACACACACGGGTCCGGACAGAAGCCTTGCTAGACTGTACCACACACACCCCCCCATGTCAAAAGAAATACACTTTCTGCGTTAAGACTCGTCAGTTGGTAGTAGTACGGTCTCTGTCTCTCACTCACACGGGTTGAACAAACCTGGATCTGAGAAGACAGCTTTGGAGTGACAGGCCAGCAGCAGCAGTAGAATCAAGTTAAACACTGACCCATGTAGTGTACACCACACACTGAGGAGAGAGAGAGAGAGAGAGAGAGAGAGAGAGAGAGAGAGAGAGAGAGGGTGTCAAGGGTGGAGAATGACAACACCGATTGAATGACTATTTTACACTTCTCTCTAACAGCAGTAGTCAAGGGATGAAACTTCTTATCCGGTTCGACTGGTTCGCCAAGGATAGATTATAATGTGTGTGTTCACCGTAAAACACACACACTATGCTGGGCCCGGTCATTGGGTTTGCGGATTTTCCCCCACCAGTCCATTAGTCCTAAACCCGACATCTCCATTAGTCCTAAACCCGACATCCCTCCCGAACCGGGGCAGCGGGCCACGCAAAACAAACTCCCCGCGACGCGGCACCGACTGTCAACAACATTGTTTTGGATGCTACCAGAACTAGCCATTCACTTTGTTCATGTGTACTGTGTTCAGAGACCGATGTGTGTGTGTGTGCGCGGTGAAACGCGTTAAACAACGACCTGGTTATAGTGAATGTACAGCCTCCCCGTTTTGCTACAAGGTAACGAACAGGAACGTAAACGATGCATTTGGCCAGAATGCTGGATAGTGATCCAGAAATACCTTTACAAAACAGCCGAGGTGTGCCTGCCCTTATAAGCTAATACAGACGCTAAGCATTGCGTGTACGCGATTTGCCTGGGGGAGAAACACACGCGATTTTACATACCTTCCCGAGTAGGCGGGGATGAGGACATACTGAACGACCACATAATCGGCGTAAAAAACGCTGAAATAAGTGAGTATGAGACATATAAATCCACACGGGTCTCGCCTACAGCGTAGAAAAGCCATGTTGGTTCCCCGTCCGTCCGTCCGTCCGTCCGTCAGGAGGGAGGGAGGGAGGAGAAGCGGCGGTTCACATCCGATCGTTAAAGACGCACTTACCGCCACCAGCTGGACGCCGCGTTGAATAAGAACTGGTCTGCCGAGTGGTGCGGCGGTCTAAGGCACTACAGACACCCTGGTTCGATTCCAGGCGGTGTATCACAACCAGCTGTGATTGGGAGTGCACAATTGGCCCAGGGTTGTTGAAGAGTTTGGCTTGGGGTAAGCTGTCACTGTAAATAAGAATTTGTTCTTAAAAAAAAAAAACGAACTGACTTTGCCGAGTTAAATGAAGGTTAAATTAAAATGAAAAAAATATTTACAAAAAAATAAAATAAATCACAGTCCACTACTAAGTTACATCCCTACACAGCCTCAGGAACCTGAGATGGGGCTCAGGAACCCCCCGAATTCACAATCATTCCAATTTCCTTAGACTTCTTCTCCGCTTGTGCGGTTACACTTTATGACCATTTCAATAAATAATACGAAATCCACCTTTCGCCGTCCCTCGGGTTGATGAGAACCCTTCACCGGTGGATAGTGGCTCTACTACCAGTGCTTCTTCCACCGTCACTCGTTCCTTCCAATTTTCTCACCGCCTCCAGATAGGAGACACACGCTGGACACTCCTTACCCTTGCCGCCTCGTTCTCTTTCTCCCTAACAGGGCAAGAATTCAGGCGCATGTTCGCCTCCACGGTCGCAGCATTTCCCTTCATCTGGCACACGATATTCTTTCCCTACTGCACACACTTGACACACATGACCAAATATTTTATATTTATGACACTGAAAGGGGCTTTGTGCACAGGAGCCCTTACAGGGTATCTCATGAATCCTATCTTTACATGAGAAGGCAGAGACTCTTCATCAAAAGAACAGTAGCATAGATGAAGCGAACCTCTTTTCTCCGTCCACCATACAGGTCAGTCGACGTGCACCAACCACTCCATTGACGTCTTCAGTAATATCCTCTACACCAACCACTCCATTGATGTCTTCAGTAATGTCCTCTACACCAACCACTCCATCGACGTCTTCAGTAATATCCTCTACACCAACCACTCCATCGACGTCTTCAGTAATGTCCTCTACACCAACCACTCCATTGACGTCTTCAGTAATATCCTCTACACCAACCACTCCATTGATGTCTTCAGTAATGTCCTCTACACCAACCACTCCATCGACGTCTTCAGTAATATCCTCTACACCAACCACTCCATTGATGTCTTCAGTAATGTCCTCTACACCAACCACTCCATCGACGTCTTCAGTAATGTCCTCTACACCAACCACTCCATTGACGTCTTCAGTAATGTCCTCTACACCAACCACTCCATCGACGTCTTCAGTAATATCCACTACACCAACCACTCCATCGACGTCTTCAGTAATATCCTCTACACCAACCACTCCATTGACGTCTTCAGTAATGTCCTCTACACCAACCACTCCATTGATGTCTTCAGTAATGTCCTCTACACCAACCACTCCATCGACGTCTTCAGTAATGTCCTCTACACCAACCACTCCATTGACGTCTTCAGTAATGTCCTCTACACCAACCACTCCATTGATGTCTTCAGTAATGTCCTCTACACCAACCACTCCATCGACGTCTTCAGTAATGTCCTCTACACCAACCACTCCATTGACGTCTTCAGTAATGTCCTCTACACCAACCACTCCATTGACGTCTTCAGTAATATCCTCTACACCAACCACTCCATTGACGTCTTCAGTAATATCCTCTACACCAACCACTCCATCGACGTCTTCAGTAATATCCTCTACACCAACCACTCCATCGACGTCTTCAGTAATATCCACTACACCAACCACTCCATCGACGTCTTCAGTAATATCCACTACACCAACCACTCCATCGACGTCTTCAGTAATATCCTCTACACCAACCACTCCATCGACGTCTTCAGTAATATCCTCTACACCAACCACTCCATCGACGTCTTCAGTAATATCCTCTACACCAACCACTCCATTGACGTCTTCAGTAATGTCCTCTACACCAACCACTCCATTGACGTCTTCAGTAATGTCCTCTACACCAACCACTCCATTGACGTCTTCAGTAATGTCCTCTGCCTTTACTTCTTTAACCACCCCAGAAATAACCCCCTTTGATTGGTTACAAAAATCCATGCAGGAAACATTCCACTCCAATATCTTCCGCTCCAAAATAAGACCACTTCCTGTGACTGTCACCGACTCCACACTTTCTTCCAACACATTACAGATTTTCCTATTGACGTTAAACGGATTTCATAACCCTGACTCCAACCAAAAGACAAGTCTAGCGGTTTTCTTATTTTCAAACATAGCTTTACTTCTCTTGTTTCCCCTTTTCTTCACCACTGTAACCCACTCATTCTCACTTGGGCAGCTTGTTGTACAGTACACCCCCTGGACAAGACACTAGTCTATCTCCAGTTTCTGTAGTGTTAGGCAGCTAACCCTTCAGCCCTAGACAGTCCTGTGATTCTGCAGAACCTCTAACCCTTCAGCCCTACATATCTCTGTGATTCTGCAGAACCTCTATCCCATCAGCCCTACAGATCTCTGTGATCCTGCAGAACTTCTATCCCTTCAGCCCTACACAGTCCTGTGATCCAACAGAACCTCTATCCCTTCAGCCCTACACAGTCCTGTGATTCTGCAGAACCTCTATCCCTTCAGCCCTACACAGTCCTGTGATTCTGCAGAACCTCTATCCCTTCAGCCCTACACAGTCCTGTGATCCTGCAGAACCTCTATCCCTTCAGCCCTACACAGCTCTGTGATCATGCAGGAGCAACTGATTGAGTGTGTGTGTGTATCCCAGTAGACCCTCATTATACACATGTCTGTAGCACACAGAGTTAGTATATTCATCTTCAGATAGCTAGGTGGGACAACCACATATCCCAGTAGTTAGTATATTCAGATAGCTAGGTGGGACAACCACATATCCCAGTAGTTAGTATATTCAGATAGCTAGGTGGGACAACCACATATCCCAGTAGTTAGTATATTCAGATAGCTAGGTGGGACAACCACATATCCCAGTAGTTAGTATATTCATCTTCAGGTAGCTAGGTGGGACAACCACATATCCCAGTAGTTAGTATATTCATCTCCAGATAGCTAGGTGGGACAACCACATATCCCAGTAGTTAGTATATTCAGATAGCTAGGTGGGACAACCACATATCCCAGTAGTTAGTATATTCAGATAGCTAGGTGGGACAACCACATATCCCAGTAGTTAGTATATTCAGATAGCTAGGTGAGACAACCACATATCCCAGTAGTTAGTATATTCAGATAGCTAGGTGGGACAACCACATATCCCAGTAGTTAGTATATTCATCTTCAGATAGCTAGGTGAGACAACCACATATCCCAGTAGTTAGTATATTCATCTTCAGATAGCTAGGTGGGACAACCACATATCCCAGTAGTTAGTATATTCAGATAGCTAGGTGGGACAACCACATATCCCAGTAGTTAGTATATTCAGATAGCTAGGTGAGACAACCACATATCCCAGTAGTTAGTATATTCATCTCCAGATAGCTAGGTGGGACAACCACATATCCCAGTAGTTAGTATATTCAGATAGCTAGGTGGGACAACCACATATCCCAGTAGTTAGTATATTCAGATAGCTAGGTGGGACAACCACATATCCCAGTAGTTAGTATATTCAGATAGCTAGGTGGGACAACCACATATCCCAGTAGTTAGTATATTCAGATAGCTAGGTGGGACAACCACATATCCCAGTAGATAGTATATTCAGATAGCTAGGTGGGACAACCACATATCCCAGTAGTTAGTATATTCAGATAGCTAGGTGGGACAACCACATATCCCAGTAGTTAGTATATTCAGATAGCTAGGTGAGACAACCACATATCCCAGTAGTTAGTATATTCATCTTCAGATAGCTAGGTGAGACAACCACATATCCCAGTAGTTAGTATATTCAGATAGCTAGGTGGGACAACCACATATCCCAGTAGTTAGTATATTCATCTCCAGATAGCTGTGATCCAACAGAACCTCTATCCCTTCAGCCCTACACAGTCCTGTGATTCTGCAGAACCTCTATCCCTTCAGCCCTACACAGTCCTGTGATTCTGCAGAACCTCTATCCCTTCAGCCCTACACAGTCCTGTGATCCTGCAGAACCTCTATCCCTTCAGCCCTACACAGCTCTGTGATCATGCAGGAGCAACTGATTGAGTGTGTGTGTGTATCCCAGTAGACCCTCATTATACACATGTCTGTAGCACACAGAGTTAGTATATTCATCTTCAGATAGCTAGGTGGGACAACCACATATCCCAGTAGTTAGTATATTCAGATAGCTAGGTGGGACAACCACATATCCCAGTAGTTAGTATATTCAGATAGCTAGGTGGGACAACCACATATCCCAGTAGTTAGTATATTCAGATAGCTAGGTGGGACAACCACATATCCCAGTAGTTAGTATATTCATCTTCAGGTAGCTAGGTGGGACAACCACATATCCCAGTAGTTAGTATATTCATCTCCAGATAGCTAGGTGGGACAACCACATATCCCAGTAGTTAGTATATTCAGATAGCTAGGTGGGACAACCACATATCCCAGTAGTTAGTATATTCAGATAGCTAGGTGGGACAACCACATATCCCAGTAGTTAGTATATTCAGATAGCTAGGTGAGACAACCTACATATCCCAGTAGTTAGTATATTCAGATAGCTAGGTGGGACAACCACATATCCCAGTAGTTAGTATATTCATCTTCAGATAGCTAGGTGAGACAACCACATATCCCAGTAGTTAGTATATTCATCTTCAGATAGCTAGGTGGGACAACCACATATCCCAGTAGTTAGTATATTCAGATAGCTAGGTGGGACAACCACATATCCCAGTAGTTAGTATATTCAGATAGCTAGGTGAGACAACCACATATCCCAGTAGTTAGTATATTCATCTCCAGATAGCTAGGTGGGACAACCACATATCCCAGTAGTTAGTATATTCAGATAGCTAGGTGGGACAACCACATATCCCAGTAGTTAGTATATTCAGATAGCTAGGTGGGACAACCACATATCCCAGTAGTTAGTATATTCAGATAGCTAGGTGGGACAACCACATATCCCAGTAGTTAGTATATTCAGATAGCTAGGTGGGACAACCACATATCCCAGTAGATAGTATATTCAGATAGCTAGGTGGGACAACCACATATCCCAGTAGTTAGTATATTCAGATAGCTAGGTGGGACAACCACATATCCCAGTAGTTAGTATATTCAGATAGCTAGGTGAGACAACCACATATCCCAGTAGTTAGTATATTCATCTTCAGATAGCTAGGTGAGACAACCACATATCCCAGTAGTTAGTATATTCAGATAGCTAGGTGGGACAACCACATATCCCAGTAGTTAGTATATTCATCTCCAGATAGCTAGGTGATCCAACAGAACCTCTATCCCTTCAGCCCTACACAGTCCTGTGATTCTGCAGAACCTCATATCCCTTCAGCCCTACACAGTCCTGTGATTCTGCAGAACCTCTATCCCTTCAGCCCTACACAGTCCTGTGATCCTGCAGAACCTCTATCCCTTCAGCCCTACACAGCTCTGTGATCATGCAGGAGCAACTGATTGAGTGTGTGTGTGTATCCCAGTAGACCCTCATTATACACATGTCTGTAGCACACAGTAGTTAGTATATTCATCTTCAGATAGCTAGGTGGGACAACCACATATCCCAGTAGTTAGTATATTCAGATAGCTAGGTGGGACAACCACATATCCCAGTAGTTAGTATATTCAGATAGCTAGGTGGGACAACCACATATCCCAGTAGTTAGTATATTCAGATAGCTAGGTGGGACAACCACATATCCCAGTAGTTAGTATATTCATCTTCAGGTAGCTAGGTGGGACAACCACATATCCCAGTAGTTAGTATATTCATCTCCAGATAGCTAGGTGGGACAACCACATATCCCAGTAGTTAGTATATTCAGATAGCTAGGTGGGACAACCACATATCCCAGTAGTTAGTATATTCAGATAGCTAGGTGGGACAACCACATATCCCAGTAGTTAGTATATTCAGATAGCTAGGTGAGACAACCACATATCCCAGTAGTTAGTATATTCAGATAGCTAGGTGGGACAACCACATATCCCAGTAGTTAGTATATTCATCTTCAGATAGCTAGGTGAGACAACCACATATCCCAGTAGTTAGTATATTCATCTTCAGATAGCTAGGTGGGACAACCACATATCCCAGTAGTTAGTATATTCAGATAGCTAGGTGGGACAACCACATATCCCAGTAGTTAGTATATTCAGATAGCTAGGTGAGACAACCACATATCCCAGTAGTTAGTATATTCATCTCCAGATAGCTAGGTGGGACAACCACATATCCCAGTAGTTAGTATATTCAGATAGCTAGGTGGGACAACCACATATCCCAGTAGTTAGTATATTCAGATAGCTAGGTGGGACAACCACATATCCCAGTAGTTAGTATATTCAGATAGCTAGGTGGGACAACCACATATCCCAGTAGTTAGTATATTCAGATAGCTAGGTGGGACAACCACATATCCCAGTAGATAGTATATTCAGATAGCTAGGTGGGACAACCACATATCCCAGTAGTTAGTATATTCAGATAGCTAGGTGGGACAACCACATATCCCAGTAGTTAGTATATTCAGATAGCTAGGTGAGACAACCACATATCCCAGTAGTTAGTATATTCATCTTCAGATAGCTAGGTGAGACAACCACATATCCCAGTAGTTAGTATATTCAGATAGCTAGGTGGGACAACCACATATCCCAGTAGTTAGTATATTCATCTCCAGATAGCTAGGTGGGACAACCACATATCCCAGTAGTTAGTATATTCATCTCCAGATAGCTAGGTGGAACAACCACATATCCCAGTAGTTAGTATATTCAGGTAGCTAGGTGGGACAACCACATATCCCAGTAGTTAGTATATTCATCTTCAGATAGCTAGGTGGGACAACCACATATCCCAGTAGTTAGTATATTCATCTTCAGATAGCTAGGTGGGACAACCACATATCCCAGTAGTTAGTGTATTCAGATAGCTAGGTGGGACAACCACATATCCCAGTAGTTAGTATATTCAGGTAGCTAGGTGGGACAACCACATATCCCAGTAGTTAGTATATTCAGATAGCCAGGTGGGACAACCACATATCCCAGTAGTTAGTATATTCATCTCCAGATAGCTAGGTGAGACAACCACATATCCCAGTAGTTAGTATATTCATCTTCAGATAGCTAGGTGAGACAACCACATATCCCAGTAGTTAGTATATTCATCTTCAGATAGCTAGGTGAGACAACCACATATCCCAGTAGTTAGTATATTCATCTTCAGATAGCTAGGTGAGACAACCACATATCCCAGTAGTTAGTATATTCAGATAGCTGGGTGAGACAACCACATATCCCAGTAGTTAGTATATTCAGATAGCTAGGTGAGACAACCACATATCCCAGTAGTTAGTATATTCAGATAGCTAGGTGGGACAACCACATATCCCAGTAGTTAGTATATTCAGATAGCTAGGTGAGACAACCACATATCCCAGTAGTTAGTATATTCAGATAGCTAGGTGAGACAACCACATATCCCAGTAGTTAGTATATTCAGATAGCTAGGTGGGACAACCACATATCCCAGTAGTTAGTATATTCAGATAGCTAGGTGGGACAACCACATATCCCAGTAGTTAGTATATTCAGATAGCTAGGTGGGACAACCACATATCCCAGTAGTTAGTATATTCAGATAGCTAGGTGAGACAACCACATATCCCAGTAGTTAGTATATTCATCTTCAGATAGCTAGGTGGGACAACCACATATCCCAGTAGTTAGTATATTCAGATAGCTAGGTGGGACAACCACATATCCCAGTAGTTAGTATATTCATCTTCAGATAGCTAGGTGGGACAACCACATATCCCAGTAGTTAGTATATTCAGATAGCTAGGTGGGACAACCACATATCCCAGTAGTTAGTATATTCAGATAGCTAGGTGGGACAACCACATATCCCAGTAGTTAGTATATTCAGATAGCTAGGTGGGACAACCACATATCCCAGTAGTTAGTATATTCAGATAGCCAGGTGGGACAACCACATATCCCAGTAGTTAGTATATTCATCTTCAGATAGCTAGGTGGGACAACCACATATCCCAGTAGTTAGTATATTCATCTCCAGATAGCTAGGTGGGACAACCACATATCCCAGTAGTTAGTATATTCATCTCCAGATAGCTAGGTGGGACAACCACATATCCCAGTAGTTAGTATATTCAGATAGCTAGGTGGGACAACCACATATCCCAGTAGTTAGTATATTCAGATAGCTAGGTGGGACAACCACATATCCCAGTAGTTAGTATATTCAGATAGCTAGGTGGGACAACCACATATCCCAGTAGTTAGTATATTCAGATAGCTAGGTGGGACAACCACATATCCCAGTAGGTAGTATATTCAGATAGCCAGGTGGGACAACCACATATCCCAGTAGTTAGTATATTCATCTCCAGATAGCTAGGTGAGACAACCACATATCCCAGTAGTTAGTATATTCAGATAGCTAGGTGGGACAACCACATATCCCAGTAGTTAGTATATTCATCTCCAGATAGCTAGGTGGGACAACCACATATCCCAGTAGTTAGTATATTCATCTCCAGATAGCTAGGTGGGACAACCACATATCCCAGTAGTTAGTATATTCAGATAGCTAGGTGGAACAACCACATATCCCAGTAGTTAGTATATTCAGGTAGCTAGGTGGGACAACCACATATCCCAGTAGTTAGTATATTCATCTTCAGATAGCTAGGTGGGACAACCACATATCCCAGTAGTTAGTATATTCATCTTCAGATAGCTAGGTGGGACAACCACATATCCCAGTAGTTAGTGTATTCAGATAGCTAGGTGGGACAACCACATATCCCAGTAGTTAGTATATTCAGGTAGCTAGGTGGGACAACCACATATCCCAGTAGTTAGTATATTCAGATAGCCAGGTGGGACAACCACATATCCCAGTAGTTAGTATATTCATCTCCAGATAGCTAGGTGAGACAACCACATATCCCAGTAGTTAGTATATTCATCTTCAGATAGCTAGGTGAGACAACCACATATCCCAGTAGTTAGTATATTCATCTTCAGATAGCTAGGTGAGACAACCACATATCCCAGTAGTTAGTATATTCATCTTCAGATAGCTAGGTGAGACAACCACATATCCCAGTAGTTAGTATATTCAGATAGCTGGGTGAGACAACCACATATCCCAGTAGTTAGTATATTCAGATAGCTAGGTGAGACAACCACATATCCCAGTAGTTAGTATATTCAGATAGCTAGGTGGGACAACCACATATCCCAGTAGTTAGTATATTCAGATAGCTAGGTGAGACAACCACATATCCCAGTAGTTAGTATATTCAGATAGCTAGGTGAGACAACCACATATCCCAGTAGTTAGTATATTCAGATAGCTAGGTGGGACAACCACATATCCCAGTAGTTAGTATATTCAGATAGCTAGGTGGGACAACCACATATCCCAGTAGTTAGTATATTCAGATAGCTAGGTGGGACAACCACATATCCCAGTAGTTAGTATATTCAGATAGCTAGGTGAGACAACCACATATCCCAGTAGTTAGTATATTCATCTTCAGATAGCTAGGTGGGACAACCACATATCCCAGTAGTTAGTATATTCAGATAGCTAGGTGGGACAACCACATATCCCAGTAGTTAGTATATTCATCTTCAGATAGCTAGGTGGGACAACCACATATCCCAGTAGTTAGTATATTCAGATAGCTAGGTGGGACAACCACATATCCCAGTAGTTAGTATATTCAGATAGCTAGGTGGGACAACCACATATCCCAGTAGTTAGTATATTCAGATAGCTAGGTGGGACAACCACATATCCCAGTAGTTAGTATATTCAGATAGCCAGGTGGGACAACCACATATCCCAGTAGTTAGTATATTCATCTTCAGATAGCTAGGTGGGACAACCACATATCCCAGTAGTTAGTATATTCATCTCCAGATAGCTAGGTGGGACAACCACATATCCCAGTAGTTAGTATATTCATCTCCAGATAGCTAGGTGGGACAACCACATATCCCAGTAGTTAGTATATTCAGATAGCTAGGTGGGACAACCACATATCCCAGTAGTTAGTATATTCAGATAGCTAGGTGGGACAACCACATATCCCAGTAGTTAGTATATTCAGATAGCTAGGTGGGACAACCACATATCCCAGTAGTTAGTATATTCAGATAGCTAGGTGGGACAACCACATATCCCAGTAGGTAGTATATTCAGATAGCCAGGTGGGACAACCACATATCCCAGTAGTTAGTATATTCATCTCCAGATAGCTAGGTGGGACAACCACATATCCCAGTAGTTAGTATATTCAGATAGCTAGGTGGGACAACCACATATCCCAGTAGTTAGTATATTCATCTCCAGATAGCTAGGTGGGACAACCACATATCCCAGTAGATAGTATATTCAGATAGCTAGGTGGGACAACCACATATCCCAGTAGTTAGTATATTCATCTCCAGATAGCTAGGTGGGACAACCACATATCCCAGTAGTTAGTATATTCATCTTCAGATAGCTAGGTGGGACAACCACATATCCCAGTAGTTAATATATTCATCTCCAGATAGCTAGGTGAGACAACCACATATCCCAGTAGATAGTATATTCATCTTCAGATAGCTAGGTGAGACAACCACATATCCCAGTAGTTAGTATATTCATCTTCAGATAGCTAGGTGGGACAACCACATATCCCAGTAGTTAGTATATTCATCTTCAGATAGCTAGGTGGGACAACCACATATCCCACTAGTTAGTATATTCAGATAGCTAGGTGAGACAACCACATATCCCAGTAGTTAGTATATTCAGATAGCTAGGTGGGACAACCACATATCCCAGTAGTTAGTATATTCAGATAGCTAGGTGGGACAACCACATATCCCAGTAGTTAGTATATTCAGATAGCTAGGTGAGACAACCACATATCCCAGTAGTTAGTATATTCATCTCCAGATAGCTAGGTGGGACAACCACATATCCCAGTAGTTAGTATATTCATCTCCAGATAGCTAGGTGGGACAACCACATATCCCAGTAGTTAGTATATTCAGATAGCTAGGTGGGACAACCACATATCCCAGTAGTTAGTATATTCAGGTAGCTAGGTGAGACAACCACATATCCCAGTAGTTAGTATATTCAGATAGCTAGGTGGGACAACCACATATCCCAGTAGTTAGTATATTCATATTCAGATAGCTAGGTGAGACAACCACATATCCCAGTAGTTAGTATATTCAGATAGCCAGGTGGGACAACCACATATCCCAGTAGTTAGTATATTCAGATAGCTAGGTGGGACAACCACATATCCCAGTAGTTAGTATATTCAGGTAGCTAGGTGAGACAACCACATATCCCAGTAGTTAGTATATTCAGATAGCTAGGTGGGACAACCACATATCACAGTAGTTAGTATAGTCAGATAGCTAGGTGGGACAACCACATATCCCAGTAGTTAGTATATTCATCTTCAGATAGCTAGGTGGGACAACCACATATCCCAGTAGTTAGTATATTCAGATAGCTA
>CM059798.1:25444393-25446893 GCA_030435695.1 Brachymystax lenok tsinlingensis
ACTAATGAGGGGAAACTGGAATAAATACCCAGGGACTAATGAGGGGAAACTGGAATAAATACCCAGGGACTAATGAGGAAAACTGGAATAAATACCCAGGGACTAATGAGGAAAACTGGAATAAATACCCAGGGACTAATGAGGAAAACTGGAATAAATACAGGGGACTAATGAGGAAAGCTGGAATAAATACCCAGGGACTAATGAGGAAAACTGGAATAAATACCCAGGGACTAATGAGGGAAACTGGAATAAATACCCAGGGACTAATGAGGAAAACTGGAATAAATACGCAGGGACTAATGAGGAAAGCTGGAATAAATACCCAGGGACTAATGAGGAAAACTGGAATAAATACCCAGGGACTAATGAGGGGAAACTGGAATAAATACCCAGGGACTAATGAGGAAAACTGGAATAAATACGCAGGGACTAATGAGGAAAGCTGGAATAAATACCCAGGGACTAATGAGGGGAAACTGGAATAAATACCCAGGGACTAATGAGGAAAACTGGAATAAATACACAGGGACTAATGAGGAAAGCTGGAATAAATACCCAGGGACTAATGAGGGAAAACTGGAATAAATACCCAGGGACTAATGAGGGAAAACTGGAATAAATACCCAGGGACTAATGAGGAAAACTGGAATAAATACCCAGGGACTAATGAGGGGAAACTGGAATAAATACCCAGGGACTAATGAGGGGAAACTGGAATAAATACCCAGGGACTAATGAGGAAAACTGGAATAAATACCCAGGGACTAATGAGGGAAAACTGGAATAAATACCCAGGGACTAATGAGGAAAACTGGAATAAATACCCAGGGACTAATGAGGAAAACTGGAATAAATACCCAGGGACTAATGAGGGGAAACTGGAATAAATACCCAGGGACTAATGAGGAAAACTGGAATAAATACCCAGGGACTAATGAGGAAAACTGGAATAAATACCCAGGGACTAGTGAGAAAAACAGGTGACACATGGAGGTGGGTGGAGACAATCACAAAGACAGGTGAAACTGATCAGGTGCGTGACTTGTTGTTTTGTAAATATATACAGCACCAGTCTGTTTGGACACACCTACTCATTCCAGGATTTTACTTTATTTTAGTATTTTCTATGAAATAACACATGTGGAATCATGTAGAAAATAGTGGAATCATGTAGAAAATAGTGGAATCATGTAGAAAATAGTGGAATCATGTAGAAAATTATTATAAATTATTATTATTACGTCAAATAAAGGAGTTAGCCATCGGAAACATTTGTCACTATTTGCTAGGTACACACACACATACACACACACACACACACACACTCGCGCGCACGCACGCACGCACACACGCACGCACACACATACGCGCGCACGCACGCACACACACGCACGCTCACACACACGCACACACACACGCACACACACGCACACAAAGTCAAAATTATTAGTCAGTTGTACAACCGAATGCCTTCGGCCGAAATGTTTCTTCCGCATTTAACCCAACCCCTCTGAATCAGAGAGGTGCGGGGGGCTGCATTAATCGACATCCACGTCTTCGGCGACCGGGGAACAGTGGGTTAACTTCCTTGTTCAGGGGCAGAACGACAGATTTTTACCTTGTCAGCTCGGGGATTTGAACTTGCAACCCTCCGGTTTCAAGTCCAACGCTCTAACCACTAGGCTACCTGCCACACACACACGCACACACACACGCACACACACACACACATACACACACACATACGCACGCTCACACACACGCGCACGCACACACACGCACACACACGCACACACACACACACACACATACACGCACACACACGCACACACACGCGCACGCACGCTCACACACACGCGCACGCACACACACACGCACGCACACACACACACAAACACACACTTCACGCGCGCCACGCGCACGCACACACACACACACACACACACACACACACACACACACTGGAAGGGTCTACTAGGGTAAATTTACAATTGTTTCTGTAGGAATCACATAAAAACACCTTAAAGTGGTCGCCTGGCCAACAGGCAGAAAGGTCCCATAATGCAACATAATGTTTTTCCTTCAACTTTTGATTAAATATGTTTTTTTTTGTACATGAGGGAGAATGTCCTGAAACAACACAAAAAAAGCATAATTTTTCTAATTATGTTCAAACTACATTGATTCAACCAGCGTGTGCCCAGTGGGTAAAAATTTTTTTGTCAATAAAGTAGCTATCAGGGAGGGGGGAGATGGGGAGGGGGAGGAGGGGAGGGGTGTGAAATGAATCAAGATACTTTGTGAAGAGTTTGGGCTTTCAGACATTTGCATGGAAGATGGGCAGGGACTCTACTGTCCTAGCATCAGGGGAATGTTGGTTCGACCATTGGCGTGCCAGAACAGAGAGGAGCTTTGACTGGGTTGAGACGGAGCTGAGAGACCAGAGGTGGCAGAACGGAGAACAATTGAGTTACACCCCAGATAGGAGAGGAGGGGG